>JAGFBZ010000574.1:0-47793 GCA_018398805.1 Hirundichthys speculiger
TGAACCATTCTGCAGTTAAAGTTGTAGAAAATTGATTCAAGCAGTAAAACAAATTGTCATCTTTGTGCTCCCCGATAGCATGATAAATTGCCACTGTGGACACCTCGATCACCTAAGCTGTCGCAGTCAGACACACTTGATCACTGTCAGAGAAGTTCAAGATGGTCAGAGATTGCTGTATAGGCAAGAGATTCACTGCCTCCAATTCTTTCTCTGTCGTCCCCCTGTCTCACAAATACTTACTCATTTGTGTCAATCTGCCTGTTTTGTGACTGAAGATGAAAATAGCTTTGAAAATCAGAAGATATGAAAATCCACTCCAAAAATAAAGGGATCTAGAAAACAACATAGGAAAAAAAAGTTATTCTTGACATTAAAATGTATGTCTTAGATTATAAAGACAAGAATTTACCACCAAAGCCACTGTGTGTTGTTGGGTTTAGGCAACAAGCCTTTGGAAAAGGCCTGTTGCCTGTTACCTGTTGTTGTAGGAAAAGGATTGTAGATTTGTTTATATGCTCATATGAGAGACATTACGAAACCTCGACCTAGCAACTTTAACAAGCTAGGAGTCAACCACAACAATCTTGAGTGTAAATCTCATTATAACAATGCACCATTATAACAGAAATATTGAACACAAATAAAACAAAAACTGGCATATTCAGAGTGTGACTGAGTTGTTGTCTGCAAACGTTGTGACTCCTAGTCTTATTATTTGTTATTTAAGTTTTAAGGGCATCCATATTTATTTTCCAGTCTCTTAGATCCAAACAAAAAATATAAAACTTGCATTTAAACCTAAATGGAATGGAATCATAGTTAATGTCATTGCAAACATTTGTATGGGAGGGACTCATGAAAGAGTTAAATCTGAGCCTAGTTCTGAAGGAAGTCAAACTAAATTTGTGGGTCCGACTCCTGGCCCGTGCAAACCTTTGCTGCATGTCCTCCCCATTCTTTCTCTGCCCCCTTTCCTGTCCTCTGTCACTGTCAATAAAGGCCACCAGTGCCAAAAAAATAAAAAAACCTAAAATCTGACTTCTGCTTCTCATTTTTCTCTGAACATTGTGGAGCTTTGTTTGGTATCCATGTGATTCTGAGGGTCAGCTGATTTGGGTTTTACTTTGGCTTACTAAAAAATGGCCAATAATGTACCAAGTGAATAACTGACCAAGCAATTTATCAGTCTTCCTCTGATATTATTACTGTATTTTCTTTTTTTATCTGACTAAAGAAACTGAAAAATTAATATGGTTGGTCATTTAAACTTTAACGACAAGACAGAGGTGCTTGACCCATTGTCCCATTGGTGCGAAAGCTGTGTCACACAACACGGAGGATTCGTGCAATTACAAGTTTACTTTAAAGTTTCAAAATTACATAACATTAAATCATAATCTTCTCATCTAAAGATGTATTTCTCACCATGGCTTGACCCTTCTGCGATTATCTGCTGAGACCCTCTTTGTTTACCCGCGGTTGGAAATATGTTGATGTGGGAGTAGATGTTTTATTCTGAACACTGACCGGATTCCCGATGCTATTATTGTGTTTGACTGCCAGCTCAGTCTTCCACATGGAAATTAACCGGTCCAGCCACAACTGAATGCTAAAATAGATTTACAAGTCTGCTATTAACAAACAGCTGACATTATGCAGCCGTACTATGGCCATTTCATGCCTCGGTACACAGGCATAAGAGTTTGCACAGTACTATACACATGCACATACATGCTTTTGATTATGGATACATATAAACGAAGACAGTAAGAAAAAGAGAGATGTATTTTTACATTGGAAAAAAAAAAGAGTTAAAACTCCCCCACAAAAAAATCGAATGTTTTACAAAATGACATTCAGAGTACTCAAACTGAAAAGACGGTTGTTGTGGTTGTGTACTTTTAATAGCTTGACACAAATACATTATTTCCATTTTGGTTCAGTTTGAAGTAGGGTTGCATAATAATAGGAATATAATCCACCTATGATTCTGATGCAGTACTCCATACTGACAAGGGTTTAATCAGCGTTAAATTATAATTCTCTATGATGACCAATGTTGAGCAGCAACTTAATCACTTTCTGACACTGTTGTTTGTCCCCCTTTCACACTCATCAGCGTAACGATGCCTTTCTCTGTTTTTAGCCTTGCATTCTCATGATGTGCATATAAACAAAGATATAAAATTGTAATTTTTTTTGTCAAGAATCAACAACAAGTGGGACACAATCGTGAAGTGGAATGGAATTTATTGGATATATTTAACTTTTTTAACAAATAAAAACTGAAAAGTGGGGCGTGCAATATTATTGGTCCCCTTTACTTTCAGTGCAGCAAACTGACTCCAGAAGTTCAGTGAGGATCTCTGAATGATCCAATGTTGTCCTGAATGACTGATGATGATAAATAGAATCCACCTGTGTGTAATCAAGTCTCCGTATAAATGCACCTGCTCTGTGATAGTTTCAGGGTTCTGTTTAAAGCTCAGAGAGCATCATGAAGACCAAGGAACACACTAGGCAGGTCCCAGATACTGTTGTGGAGAAGTTTAAAGCTGGATTTGGATACAAAACGATTTCCCAAGCTTTAAACATCTCAAGGAGCACTGAGCAAGCAATCGTATTGAAATGGAAGGAGTATCAGACCACTGCAAATCTACCAAGACCCGGCGTCCCTCTAAACTTTCATCTGAACAAGAAGAAGACTAATCAGAGATGCAGCCAAGAGGCCCATGATCACTCTGGATGAACTGATCTACAGCTGAGGTGGGAGAGTCTGTCCAGAGGACAACAATCAGTTGTACACTGCACAAATCTGGCCTTTATGGAAGAGTGGCAAGAGAAAGACATTTCTCAAAGATATCCATAAAAAGTCTCGTTTAAAGTTTGCCACAAGCCACCTGGGAGACACACCAAACATGTGGAAGAAGGAGCTCTGGTCAGGTGAAACCAAAATCTAACTTTTTAGCCACAATGCAAAACGATATGTTTGGTGTAAAAGCAACACAGCTCATCACCCTGAACACACCATCCCCACTGTCAAACACGGTGATGGCAGCATCATGGCTTGGGCCTGCTTTTCTTCAGCAGGGACAGGGAAGATGGTTAAAATTGATGGGAAGATGGATGGAGCCAAATATAGGACCATTCTGGAAGAAACCTGTTGGAGTCTGCAAAAGACCTGAGACTGGGACGGAGATTTATCTTCCAACAGGACAATGATCCAAAACATAAAGACAAATCTACAATAAAATGGTTCACAAATAAACATATTCAGGTGTTAGAATGGCCAAGTCAAAGTCCAGACCTCAATCCAATGGAGAATCTGTGGAAAGAGCTGAAGACTGCTGTTAACAAATGCTCTCCATCCAACCTCACTGAGCTCCAGCTGTTTTGTGAAGAAGAATGTGCAAGAATTTCAGTCTCTGGATGTGTTAAACTGATGGAGATAAACCCCAAGAGACTTGCAGCTGTAATTGCAGCAAAAGGTGGCCGAATAATATTGCATGCCCCACTTTTCAGTTTTTTATTTGTTAAAGAAGTTTCGAATATCCAATAAATTTCGTTCCACTTCACGATTGTGTCCCACTTGTTAATTCTTGACAAAAAATAGATAAATAAATAATTTTATCTTTGTTTGAAGCCTAAAATGTGGCAAAAGGTTGAAAAGTTCAAGGGGGCCGAATACTTTTACAAGGCACTGTAGATATAAATGCAAACTCAATGTGGCCCCTTAGCCAAAAAGTTTGCCCACCCCTGGCATAGGATCATCCACGTTTCATGCCTCTGTTTCACTTATTGGTCTTTATCTCCAGACACAGGTGCTGTGCCGATATCATCATACAGCCATAACTAACTAGATTCCTTTGCACAGCTTCAAGATGGAAAACACTATTCATCTTTTTTATTTTTATGGATCAATGTTTAAAATCAGCTTTTGTCTGTAGACTTTGTTGAGGGGGCCCTGGTTTTCCTTGGAGCCGAGGAACCAACAATTCAGTGTTCATATAAAAGGTTAATTTATTTGTGACGGTGAAGATGAAGATGCTCTTTTCACACAACCAACAGGTTAGGAATATAAAGTTTCAGTTCCCCAAAAAAATGAGAGGAAGGGATAATGGAGTTCTAAGAAGACAGAGCTTTTATTGAAAGTTGTGAGGTATGGAAGGGTTGTCCAATTGGTAGGCTGATGTCTTCAGAAAATGCCAAGTATGTTGTGTATTTGACATGGCAAAAGATGACAGAGGCAGGAGAGTGCAACAGAGTTTTATACATGTGCTTAGCATGGGCAGATGGACACACACAAGGTTGAGAAAATAATCAAACATAAATGATAACATAATGGTGCAAAATTAATTTTCATAACTTCGGAGTATTTCAAATTTTCTATTGTCATTATTAAACTGTCATGTCTTTTTTTACTGGACTGTGGATGTATACTTTAACAACCCATCACAATACAATTATACACTCTGACTTTTCCTTTTGAATGTTTTGGTCAACTATGAGCTGCAAATTAAAAATTAATGCAAAATTGATAATCACATTTTGATGCATGGAAATAAATGTTTTACCTTTAGTCCTTCAATTTACAAAACCCACATTTTACTAATTGGACTAGAAGCCCCAGGTAACCAAAGAGACAGTGTGATGCCTCCATAGAGTTGATCATAAGTATATTGCTGTTATCAGTTCATGAATGCTTTTATTTTTTTCTTTTCTTTTGAGAGTGAAGGAGAGACAGGAAACAGGGCAAAGAGAACGGGGAGGACATGTGGCAAAGGGTCATCTGAGCTGGGTGTCGAACCTGTGATATTATTTATAAAAGCAAGGATTATGAATAAGCTGACCTTTTGCTTTCAGTATTTTTGTCCATTGTCAGATGCTGCAAACTCTTAAATAAGAAACCACAGAAGTGGGGTTTGTACTGCATGAAGGAGGGCACAGAGTATGACCAGTGCAGATATTCAGAGGCCTGGCATGACAAAGTTTGGAGACAACTTAGTGTTTAGCTCTTAGCCTGTTTAGCCTTTTTCATAAACAATTTTTGTTGACATTGCTGAACTTCACCTTTACGGACCATCTGTCTCTGACATTGGCCATTATAAAATACGTTTTATATTCGTATATTTTTTTGGTCCTTAGTTGCTTGTTTGGGTCTTGTTTTCAAGGTCCAGGTAGCTTATTTGTCTGGCAACAATTCCCTCCTCAATACGCTACGTTCTCCTCAGTGGTAGTTGAGACTGTCTACTATAAATTCAGTTGACACGGAGTACAGCGAGTAGATGCAGGCAGACAAGGTACGTGACATTGAAAAGAGGTGCTTGAACGAACAGTCTGTGCATTTGGCGAGTTCAGTTTCCATAGTCCCCAGTTATCGACAGAAATTAGCCAGGGGAAGGGGGAGATGTCAGTTAAAGTTAGCAACTGAGTTTGACCAAAAGTTGAGCCTGACGTTGCCTCAAGTTAGCTACCTTTGGCAAACATAAACAAAACACATCTTGTGCTCTAGCCTTAATTAACTGTTGATACAGTCAATTTCACTTTTATACAGGAAGGTTAATAAATTGTTTTGTTGTCTTGGATTTTTAGAGGTCAGCAGCTAAAGATTAAAAATGAGGAAAGCAAAGAGGAGGAAGCTTACAGATTTCTTCAAAAGGTGGGCAGCAAACAACTTGTCTGTTAAAATGTTAATTTAAGGTACCGTACTGGTAGCCAGGTTAACACCAGACCATATCACAGGTCTGGGGACCCTCCTATTCTAAATCCCGTAAGGGAGTGTGGTTTACCTAAACCATAGCCAATTAATGCATTTTCATTCTCAAGTGACAAGATTTAATATGATATTGTTTAACCTACATCTGTAAAGTCAGCTAGCAACTTATTAAAATGCACCAGAATTTAGCAAATAACATGTATGATAATAAAAAAACTTCTGGGGGAGGACCCCCACTAATCATTTCCTTCAAACCAACAACAACCTGTACAATCTGTCACATTGGCCAACCAATCTACATTCAAACTGCCATAATGTGTAGGGGGGGGCACTACAAGACACACATAGGCCCACAACACTCTGTGCAATATGATATGGTTGTCAAATTAGAGGGTTATTTTCCAAAAAGTATATTGGGGCAGGGGCGGGTATGAGGCAGAGCCCCCCCACATAACCAATCCCAATTTAACCCCTGACCACGCCCCTAACTAAATTATGTGTAGTCGTCAATGTTAATCAGTGGTTTGGTTGGCATTTTTGATTGCAGTTACTTTTGGTCACAGTAAAAGCAAAAAGTACAGCCATCTATAATTACACAAAAAGCAAAAAAAATGCTTCTTAATTCCTCCCCTCCCACCACTACACACGAAAACACACACAAAATACAAATAAATGAACTAATATGGATCTATGTACTGACCAATGTCTTCATAAGAAGGATCACAAGGAATTTACATACCACAATTACCAATGAAAATATATTTGGGTATGTTCACAACAGATTTATGATCTTTATAATTTGTGATGAACGTACATTTGGATATCCTCCTGCTGACATTTAATGTGTCCAGACTCCAGCTACCTTAAAATTTAAAATGAAAACTGCTTTTTTTAAAAAAATCCTGTTTAATGTTCTAATGCATTACTTTACCTTTTTAAAGCTCTTTGAATTGCTTCCGTTTGAATTTTTTTCACTTGTACCCGTCTGTTGGCTTCTGGAACTAGCTGAGGAAACATACTATTCTCTTGAAGCCTGTACCTCAGACTCAAAACTCTAACCACACCAACATGTAACAATATAAGTTAGCAAGGTAAAAATATCAAAAATGTATGTTACTGGAAGATTTGCTGAAAGGTATGTGTTCTCTGACATTGCCGGTTTCCATAGTAACTGTACTTGTGTGCCACGGCTCAGGTGCAAACACTTTCGGGTAACACAGTCAACTCCTCAGCAGTAGGAAGAGGGATGTGGGTGATGGTTTTGGAGGGGGAATAAATGTTGTAAGTGTCATAATATAAGGATTTCGTGACACTATGCTTTACAGCTGTTGAGTGCAGCTGCTGCTCTTGTGGTGTTACAGCAGTGGGAGGGGCTTTAAGTTAGTCTGGAAGTGCATGTTGTTGTTGATTGTATCCTGAGCTCGGAGTATAAAGCCAAGTAAACCACAAAGTTGACTCTGGACATTCTGTTAGTTTATTACATGGTGTCAGAAGTGCAGTGTTGTACCTGAACGCGTTCATTGAACAAAAGTTCACAAACTAGTTCATATTTTGTGCAAACGTGAACTGAACGCTTTCTGTTTCCCTTTGACGAGCGTCGGGTATGAACGAGTTCATTTGGGCAGTTGTGAACGACGCTCTTTCAAAGTTCACGCACGGTCAAAACTGTGCCAGGTTTCCAGCGAACTCCATTTAAAATACACCACAAATGAGCCTAATATGTATCTGAGGAAAGCAATCAAACATGGCAACATGGGCTGTCGCTTCTGTCACGCTAACAATTGCGTCATCAAGGGTTTTAAACAAACATGGAGGAAGATGAAAGCTGCAGTCACCCAAAATCGGAGGAGCGCCCCGACTCCCGGGGGGGGATTGAAATATTGAAATCGGGGGAAAAAAATATTTATACCTTAGCGACCTGTTTTTGTCTTATAATAAAGACCATTTAGCAGCAGGTTTTTCCTCATAGTTTTAATAAATTGTAGAGAGAAGCTGAAATGGAAATGATAGTTTAACATGGGCTGTCCCTTCAGTGCTAATGTGAACCCTGGTTGGATAAAGATTCTGAATTGGACATAGTTTTTGACAGATACAATTGATAAAATAATTGCTGTTTGTGGTGGTGTAGTATATGGGCAGTGGCAATCATTTTGACAAATAATTGCTTGCACCAAGATTAAAAAAGAATAAGAAAAACGAACTAAAAATGAAGTATTTCGTTCATTTTTTGAAATGATGGACTGAACTACAGTGATCCCTCGCCAATTCGTGCTTTAAGTTCAGCGGTTTTAGTTATTCGCGGATTTTTTTCAGAAATATATAATATAAAAAAAGAAATCAAGAAAAAATTGCGGAAACATCACAGGATGTTGTGCGTGTTCTCTCACAGCAAAGAAATGTGAGCCAGCCTGGCCCTTTAAGAAGGTGGCCTTATGGGTAATGGTGTGGCCTTATGAGTAATGTAGTGTGTATGTGTTGTGGTATGGCAGAATGAAAACGAGGTTAGATAAAAGAGTGGTTTCTTTACCAGAGACCAGAGGCTGTGAAGGTAACAGAAAGACCACAGTTGAGCCTTTGTCTTGTTTTGCTGCAGTGCCTCGCTACTTTTTTGCGGTTTTTAAACATATTTTAAACACATTATTGACTAGTTATTATAACTAGTTCATTTTAATCTCTGTGAACTATGAACTGAACTAATTCATGTAGAAAGTGAACTTGCCCAACACTGTAGAAGAAGTGGCCCCTGTTTTGCAAAGAGTGTAAAACCATGGCGAAGTTCAACCCACCGGAGAGTTTCAGTTTTAATAAGCCGACAGAGTGGGCCTGACTAAAAATGAAGATTCTAGAGATATCAAACAGCTAAAGAGCTCAACAAGAAGTCGGATGAAGTACAAGTGTGTTCCCTTGTGTACGCTATGGGCAGTGAAGTGGAAAATATTTTCAAGTCCTTTAGTTTTGGGACACAAGAACAACTACAAAATGGTGATGGAGAAATACGACGAGTACTTTTTCCCACGCACGAACGTAAGCCATGAGCGGGCTGTTTTCCACCTACGGGTGCAGCAACCTGATGAGCAGGCTGAGACCTCTTATCAAAGTATATTTGATGTGATTTGATTATCAGGGCTCTTTAAAATTTATCTGAACAATGCAAGTTCGGAGCAAGCGGAGATGAGAATATCTGAGACCGAATCGTAGTGGGGATCTGGGATAAAGAGCAGTCTCGTAAACTGCAGCTCATGTCGGATCTCACGCTGGGTCAGACTATACAGTCAATCAGAGACAGTGAACCTGCAGGTCAGCGCTCAGGCAGCAGACCCCACCACAGTGGTAAAAGAAGTGCGGGGCGCACGGAAAAATAGAACATGGAAGCGCAAAGCCAAGAGACGGGGAAAGCTTCAGTTTTCAGATAGATGGCATCATAATTTTATCAAACACTCTTAATATCAAACAGAATTCATAGTCGAGTCAGTGACTACCACCCTAGTCACTGAGACAACAAAGTATCTACAGAGCATAACATTTCCACCACCATGTTTCACAGTGGCTGTGATGCCACATCTCCACACCAAACTGAGCCTTAGATTTAATGAAGGCCACTTCTCACACATGAACTCCAGAATGTTTCTGGATAATGTCTGGAGAAAACTTCATCTGCACCTGTTCATCATGTGTGCCTTTCATTGTGGTAAACTATCTGCTGGAGATGCATTCTCTCAACAGAAAGTATTCCAGAGTGATCCCTTGATAGAGCACACAGAAGGCAGAACAGAAAGGGTGCTGAGGAAACCTATGATTCTCTGAGGAGTTTTCATTTGTTGGGAGGTAATGTGGAACTCCTGAATGAAATTATAAGAACTGAAAACTCAAGTCATTTTTCCTGTTCAAAACTGACCACATAATATAAATAATACATGCCATTGGTTTCTGGGTCCCCTTTAGCTACATGGACTATTTCAAAGTGAATCTAATGTTTGCCTGTCAAATTTGTCATAAAAATGAAATGCACATCTTTTTTCACAATGCAGTACAAATAACTTCTTTACATGTATATCTACCTCCAGCATTCTCCCTTAGTGACCTCAAGTCATCAAATTTAATCCATAAACACCATCCATCCCACCCCCCATAAAACACAAATAAATTTGAGCAGAAGAATTATCTCTACATTTAGATCTCAACAGTTATAAATACACTGAGAAGGTATCAGTTAAGCTATTCCTGTTGTCCTTTAAACATATCCCCTAAATAAAATTCTCTTGACCTACTTCTTGTATTATGAATGCTGACAGGTGCTGTATACAAGCGAGACATAATGACAGGACCTATTTTCTTCTCACTAAAATAATTCACTGTTAAAATATCCTGTTGCAAAGAGCATCAGGGGAGTTATTGACTCTTTCATACACATTAAAGTAGTTTGAAATTCTGTTGATGGTTTTTAAAAACCTGCATCAGAATTGTGAACCATATTAATGATGTCTAAGATCAAATAATGATATTTACAACAAGAATTACTTTAGTATGTTTCTGTTTTTGCTAAGATGTGTCAAAAGAGGCTATAAAAAGTGCATAGTTTAATCTGCATTTTGATACATCTGTCAAGATCTACAGTTCTTAGGCTTGCCTGGCAGCCACCGATTTCATGCTAACTGCTAACATGAAAATCTTATGTATCGTGAGCTCTGTTTTTCTTTTTTTCTTGCTCCATAAATAATATAATTATATATTATGAAAATGCCTCAGTATAGATGAAAATGGTTTTAGGTTGCATGGGTAAAATGAAAATTTAATGATGCATGGAAAAACTTTAACACAAAGCATGGGAATTGTTTTTTCTGAAAGCTCCTTATCCCACTCTGAAACAGACGAAAATGAGGTTCAGTCGGCCACTGTCTTCCAATGTTCACTAGTGGACAGATGGGTGGTTTCTTGAAAAACAAACATAAGCAGACAGATTCTGTCGCTTCATGGAGAAGTAGAGGAAAGTGGTGACAGGTGATCTCCATGCATATTAAAGCCAGCCATCCACACTGGCCTGTGTTTGATTGAATAGTCACACAATGGAAAAAGGCAGGCTACTTTTCATGTTCATCCATCAATCAGTGCAGCAGACTTCAGCTTTTTCAGCTTTGTTGAGTGTTAATTAGATGGTGTGGTTTGGGTTGCAAGAGGGATTTCAGAGGCTTCAGGTTTTCATAAGAAACGCTACATATTATGTACAGTTGAGGTACCAATTAAGCCTCTGAAGATCAGTAGAACATTGATATGGTCAAGGTCAATATTATTTACAGGACACATTTAAAAAACAATGTGCTTTATAATCAAATGTCATTTTATTGTAAAAAAAAAAAAAACATAAAGGCAGTAAAATAAATTAAAATATAAAAGCAAGATAATAGGTTTAAGTGAGTAGTAAAGTAGAAAACAGCACACCCGAATGGTCACATGCTTTACTCAGATCAAGCCAGAAGAGGTAATTCTTAAGCAGCAATTTGAATATGTCTACAGTTTGAGCAAGATGCATACTCAGAGTTTAACTGTTCCATCAGTCAGTCAAACCATTGCAAATGCTATATCAATTCTGTGTTTTAATTTGGATCTTAGAACAGCTAGACTCAGCTGGCTGGTTGACCAGAGTGTCTTATAGTGGTGGAAAATATCTGACAAATAAGAATAAGTAAAATCCTAAAATTAATTTGGAATTGGATGGGGAGCCAGTGGGCTGATGCAAGGACAGGAATCTTTAGTTTTTTGTTAAATGATGAGCTGCTGAATTCTTAATGTGCAAATATCACAGCAAAGATGAATTAAAACCAAGGGACTATATTTGCCTGCATCTGCAGGAAGTGCCAAAATGTGTAGTTCTTTGAATGGCCACTAAGCGTAGCTCCAAAAGTGAGTGACTTTCCATTGATCGTATGTAAAAATGTCAAATTTTCCAGCAAACATAAACATACTTAGGGTTTGGTACAAAAAATTCTGTTTTGTGAGCCTTTCAGGTTGGCCTGGACCCTTCCACATGGACTAGTTGGTCTACTAGACAACTGTGACTAACTACAGGTTATAGTGGAGCTTGACTGCAGGTCCTGATGGAGGGACAGATTTGATCAGAAGGAATGCAAGGTAACATTAGTCAGCATTATAGGTTAAAATGACCTAAGGTAAGCTAAGATTGGTACATTGTGGTAACTGAGATAAGATGGGCTTGTTGCGGCCAAATCCCAGGCTTGTTTGTTCAGCCAGAGTCATCTTCTGCCAATATTGTGTCAACCAGAGCTCCAAATATTGCATTTCAAAAGCACTCTTAAAAACTCATAAAAGCTGCTGTCATGATGATGTCAATAAGGGTTTGTGAAGTTCTTTTCATACAGAGCATTGCTATAGTTGAGCAGAAAGATGAGGAATGATGATGATAAACTTTTTCCTGGTCTTTGAGATGGAAGTCAGGCTTCACCTTGACAATAACTCTCAGTGAGAAAAGGTTTGTTTTGACAACTGCTATTATTGGTTTATTCACTTGAAAGGGCTGTCAATAATCATGCTAGGGGTTTGACAAAATATAATCTGTATTGAGCCAAATGGCCAATAGTTTTATAAAAATCACCAAGCAGTTCAGACTTGAGGAGAATGAATGAGTCTTTCATGATTTTTCTTCTGTGATTACTGTTGTGCAATAGAGTGTATAACGTGCTCCTTTAGTCATTAAGTGGGTTATTACCAACTGTCTTGAGGGAAGCGATTGATGCTGTTATGGGGTCTGGGGAGGATGATTGGTATGGGTACAGCAGAGCCACTGTTGGGTTACACTCCACGGATGTGGTCGCAAGAGCGGCTCCTTTTTGTCCTGGTTCTCTCAGCTTCCATGGCATGTACAGGTTGCCGTGACTCAACACAGCCGGGTCCTCTTATGAAAATGCGTCTGGAGCCGTCACGTCGTCCTATGGCGCAACCGTGCCTCTCTCTGCACCGATGCGTGCGCAGGTCACTTCTGGTGCTGACTGGATGGGATGCATTAACCAGTCTTTACTTTTGCCAGTGGCTCACTGGACCGTTACTGGAAAGGCCTCGTGGCTGCTGGGTGAGAGCTGTGGGGGGAGGAGCTGTGGAGTAGGCCAAAAGAGAATATCTTGAGTCACGTGGAGAAGGTCCAAGCAGAAGAACCGAGGAGCAGGAAAAGTGAGCGAACTTGCATTATTTAAGCGGCCGGGATGCGATCCGCCTTCGTTCGGGATCCCCGCTGTGAGATGAGGGGTCCCCAGCCAGTGAGAGGGTGTGACATCACTTTTCACACCTTGGTGTGAAACTGAAATTTCCAGGCATGCTGGGGATTTGAGATTTATTATTTCTTTGTCTCCCTGAATCGCCACCTTAACGTGGTGGAGGGGTTTGTGTGCCCGAATGATCCCAGGAGCTATGTTGTCGGGGGCATTTGCCCCTGGTAGGGTCACCCAAGGCAAACTGGTCCTGGGGGACGGGCCAGACCAAGCGCGATTCATGCGACTCTTATGAATAAGAAAAAATCAAGAGCTCGATGTCCCTCGCCCGGATCAGGGTCACCGGGGCCCCACCCTGGAGCCAGGCCTGGGGGAGGGGCTCGTTCGGGAGCGCCTGGTGGCCGGGCCTTCACCCATGGGGCCCGGCCGGGCTCAGCCCGAAGGAGCTACATGGGTTCGCCTCCCCGTGGGCCCACCACCCGCAGGGAGGGTCATAGGAGTCGGGTGCTTTGTGGTATGGGTGGCAGCCGAAAGCGTGGGCCTTGGCGTGCCGACCCTCGGCTGATGAAACTGGTTACTGGGACATGGAACGTTACCTCTCTGGCGGGGAAGGACCCTGAGCTTGTGCGTGAGGTTGAGAGGTACCGACTAGATATAGTCGGGCTCACCTCGACGCACAGCCTGGGCTCTGGAACCAATCTTCTCGAGAGAGGCTGGACCTTATTCTACTCTGGAGTTGCTCAGGGTGAGAGGCGACGGGCTGGTGTGGGCTTGCTTTTAGCCCCCCAGCTTGGAGCCTGTACGTTGGGGTTTTCCCCAGTGGATGAGAGGGTAGCTTCCCTGCGCCTTCGGGTCGGGGAACGGGCTCTGACTGTCATTTGGCACTTATGCGCCAAATGACAGTTCAGAGTACCCAGCCTTCTTGGGGTCCTTGGCGGGGGTGCTGGAAAGCGCCCCTAATGGGGACTCCTTTATTCTGCTGGAGGACTTCAACGCTCACGTTGGCAATGACAGTGGTACCAGGAGGGGCGTGATTGGGAGGAACGGCCTCCCTGATCTGAACCAGAGTGGTGTTCTGTTGTTGGACTTCTGTGCTCGTCACAGTTTGTCCATAACGAACACCATGTTCAAACATAAGAGTGTCCATAAATGCACATGGCATCAGGACACTCTTGGCCGGAGATCGATGATCGACTTTATAGTCGTATCATCTGATCTTCGGCCGTATGTTTTGGACACTCGGGTGAAGAGAGGAGCTGAGCTGTCAACTGATCACTACCTGGTGGTGGGTTGGATCAGATGGCGGGGGAGAATGCCGGTCAGACCTGGCAGGCCCAAACGTGTAGTGAGGGTTTGCTGGGAATGTCTGGCAGAGGAACCTGTCAGAAAGATCTTCAACTCACACCTCCGGCAGAGCTTCAACCACATCCCGGGGGAGGCGGGGGACATTGAGTCTGAATGGGCCATGTTCCGCGCCTCCATTGCTGAAGCGGCTGACCGGAGCTGTGGCCGTAAGGTCGTCGGTGCCTGTCGTGGCGGCAATCCTCGAACTCGGTGGTGGGACACCTCGGGTGAGGAGTGAGAGAGGCCGTCAGACTGAAGAAGGAGTCCTACCGGGCTTGGTTAGCTTGTGGGACTCCGGAATCAGCAGACAGGTATCGGCAGGCCAAGCGGGCGGCGGCTTCGGTGGTCTCTGAGGCGAAAACTCGGGTGTGGGAGGAGTTCGGTGAGGCCATGGAAAAAGACTTTCGATGGGCTCCTCGGAGATTCTGGCAAACCGTCAGGCGGCTCAGGCGGGGGAAGCAGTGCTTCACCAACACTGTGTATAGTGGGGATGGGGTGCTGCTGACCTCGACCGGAGATGTCGTTCGGCGGTGGAAGGAATACTTCGAGGACCTTCTCAATCCCACCAACATGTCTTCCGTTGAGGATGCTGAGCCTGTGGACTTGGGGGTGGACTCGTCCATTACTGGAGCTGAGGTCGCTGAGGTAGTTAAGAAGCTGCACAGTGGCCGGGCTCCGGGGGTGGACGAGATCCGCCCTGATTTCCTAAAGGCTCTGGATGTTGTAGGACTGTCTTGGTTGACACGTCTCTGCAACATCGCATGGAAATCGGGGGCAGTACCTCTGGATTGGCAGACCGGGATGGTGGTTCCCCTTTTTAAGAAGGGGGACCGGAGGGTGTGTTCCAATTACAGGGGAATCACACTCCTCAGCCTCCCTGGTAAGGTCTATGCAGGGGTGCTGGAGAAGAGAGTTCGATCGATTGTCGAATCCCGGATTCAGGAGGAACAATGCGGATTCCGTCCTGGTCGTGGAACACTGGACCAGCTCTATACCCTCACTAGGGTCCTGGAGGGAACATGGGAATTTGCCCAACCAGTCCACATGTGTTTTGTGGACTTGGAGAAGGCATTTGACCGTGTCCCTCGGGGGGTCCTGTGGGGGGTACTCCAGGAGTATGGGGTGCTGGGCCCGTTGTTACGGGCTGTCCAGTCCCTGTACAAATGGAGTGGGAGCTTGGTCCGCATTGCCGGTTGTAAGTCGGATTCGTTTTCGGTGGGAGTTGGACTCCGCCAGGGCTGCCCTTTGTCACCGGTTCTGTTCATAACGTTTATGGACAGAATTTCTAGGCGCAGCCATGGAGCGGAAGGGTTCCGGTTCGGTGGTGTCGGGATCTCGTCTCTGCTGTTTGCAGATGACGTGGTCCTGTTGGCGCCATCGAGTGGGGATCTGCAGCTCTCACTGGAGCGGTTCGCAGCCGAGTGTGAAGCGGCAGGGATGAGAATCAGCACCTCCAAATCTGAGACCATGGTCCTCAGTCGGAAAAGGGTAGAATGCCTCCTCCGGGTCGGGAGTGAGGTTCTGCCTCAAGTGGAGGAGTTTAAGTATCTCGGGGTCTTGTTCACGAGTGATGGGAGAAAGGAGCGGGAGATCGACAGACGGATTGGTGCGGCGTCTGCTGTGGTGCGGACTCTGTACCAGTCCGTTGTGGTGAAGAGAGAGCTGAGCCAAAAGGCAAGGCTCTCTGTTTACCGGTCGATCTTTGTTCCAACCCTCACCTATGGTCATGAACTGTGGGTAGTGACCCAAAGAATGAGATCACGGATACAAGCGGCGGAAATGAGCTTTCTCCGTAGGGTGGCTGGACTCTCCCTTAGAGATAGGGTGAGAAGTTCGGTCATTCGGGAGGGACTCAGAGTAGAGCCGCTGCTCCTTCACATCGAGAGGAGCCAGTTGAGGTGGTTCGGGCATCTGGTTAGGATCCCCCCCGGACGCCTCCCTGGGGAGGTGTTTCGGGCATGTCCAACTGGTAGAAGACCACGGGGAAGACCCAGGACCCGCTGGAGAGATTATATCTCTCAGCTGGCCTGGGAGCACCTCGGGATTCTCCCAGAGGAGCTGGTGGAAGCAGCCGGGGGGAGGGAGGTCTGGGCCTCTCAGCTGAAGCTGCTGCCCCCGCGACCCGATTCCGGACCAAGCGGGAGTTAATGGATGGATGGATGGATGGATGGATGGATGTCTCCTTTGTCTCAGAAAACCATGCGGTTTTCTGTAGCACATGGTGTGTGGCCCAACGCATATAGGCATACACACCACATATATATATATATATATATATTATATATACATATGTGTATATATATATATATATATATATATATATATACACATATATATATATATATATATATATATATATATATATATATATATACATATATCTTTTGAGTTTTATGTCTGTTAGACCGTTTGTGTTATGTAAATATATCCTGATTTGACTGAACAATTTAGCAACACGGTGCCCTGTTTGTGCTTTTAAAGTTACTTGGACATTTTCGAATATTTTACCACCATAAGGTGCTGCCAATATCTCAGAGTGTTGCAGCTTGGCAAAATTTGTGCAGTACTTGGCATTCTCTAAGCTTCTCTGTGGCCAGACAGAGGTACTGAGCCATATGAAATAATAACTGCACCAATTTACCACTATGTAAATAGTGTGCCTTGTTAGTTCTAGAAGGTCTGCTTATTGAGTTGTCTCACTTAGATTGTAGTGACACTTTTACTTTCACTTTTACTATGGTGGAGGACGCAGTTTGTTTGTTTGTTTTTTTGTGGCTGGTTTTGCGACGTAAAGCACATTTGGAATGTCTAGTTCACCTTATTAACATGTGTGTGGTATGTGGAAAGAAAAAGGTGACAGCTGTTAATACAGAGAGATATTGAAACTGTCTTTATGCTGATCTTCCAATTCACATATGTTAACCCAGTGGAACATAATGGAAAAGAGAATGTTCTAATAACAGAAAAGCTTAAAATAATAGTTTGATGGAACTCTGTAACTTATTACATTTCTTTGAAAAAGTTGTAGGCCATCTTAAGCTTTGTGCCATTATGTCTTTGGGAGTCATGCTTAACTGCAACATTGTTCATATTGCAAATCTTAATGCACAAACATTGTGATATTCATTCCCAAACTAAAGTTTAATGACAATGAATTATAGATGGAGAATTTTAAATCTGTGGACTTTATTAGATAAGGTGGATAAGCAGGTGCAACGATGCTGGGAGAAGACTGATCCACTGGAACCTGGAATATTGGTCCTGTTCTTTTTTGAGAGTCAAGGAGAACATCTATGGAAAATATATATATATACACACACACACACTTGTGTTCAAAATAATAGCAGTGTGTTTCAATAAAATGAGTAAAGCTCAAAATTCTTAGAATAGCTTTTATTTTCAAACACATGCATTGGGAACACTGCACATTCTATTCCAAATCAATCCATAAAGAATACATTTTCAAATTTGTTACTGTTTGTGGTTTATTTTAAAAAAAGTGAAGAAAAAAGAATATTGGGCTGTTCAAAAAAATAGGAGTCTCTGCATTTTACTTTCTAAACCCAAACATTTATTGCATAAACGTATCTTTCCTGTCAATTACTGATTTTATATGTGGTTGTAAAACCACTGTTTCTGAGAACTACTTCACATCTGTACTGTGTGGAGTCAATCAGCTTCTGGCACCAATGAACAGGTATTCCAGCCCAGCACAATTGGACTATGTTCCACAATTTCTCTGTATATTTTGGTTTTGGCTAAGAAACAGCACTCATGTCATCCGACAAGTTTTCTATTAACGATAATTAGTCGTGTTGGTCTGGAACCAAGATGCTGCTGCTTAATGGTGTGTTTGGTGTCGTCTTCTTGAAACACTCATTCAAGGACTTTTACTCTTTGGCATAAGCCTTGTGCCATAAGGCAACATAAGCTCTTCAAGTATTCACACTGATCCATGATTCCTGGTACATGATAACTAATTGCAGGGTACAGTTTCACTCAGCTGAGAGACATGATGTTGTGGCTCAGGGAACAGCACCCATGAGGGATAGAATGGGACACTTGTGCTGCATTTCCAATCAAGGTCCCTCTACTTGGGTAGCAGCATACTGACTCCAGGAGGTGCACCAGGGTTGCCACTACCATGTCTGGGAGCAGCCCAGAAATTAAAAATGGAAACCTTATACTGTAGTTCATCATTGATAGCTTACAAACCTAAGTACCAAGGAGTTGCTTCAAAAATATTGTTCCATTTCCCTTTTGGCCAATCAGTGTCTTCTTTGGCAAATTTTAACCTCTTGAACCTGTTGTGGAAAAATAAGATCCAATCTCGATGAGAAAATCAGAATAGAATTTTTTTAAAGAGAAAGGAAACAAACATACAAAAATCTTATGTGCACATAAGGAGAGCTGTCAGTTAGTACTCTGCAGAATACTGAATGAGGACTCTGTCAGACAGAGATGAAGGCTTTCTTTTATACAAAGACAAAGGGTGTTGATTCTTCGGCAGCTTTTACAGAGTGAATCACAGCAGGTGGCAAAGGGACATTTGTCTTAAGACAGACTGATTGAATTTAGGGACGTTACACAGTTCCTTGATCAAGAAGTTTTCTACTTGATGTTGATTGAATTTAGGAAAGTTTATTCAGAATCACAGCTGACCCCTGCTGTGTCTCCTTGATCAATGAATCACAGCTGACCCCAGTGCTTGTGTCTCCTTGATCAATGAGTCACTTTTAAGCATATTGTTAATGACAAATAAAATGAACAAAATTACAAGATGAATAAACCAAATAAAAATTTCCTCCAAAAACCCATGTCATTTTTTTCCAACAATGAGACTTTGGGGGGTTTCCTTCTGATAGCTTGGCCTCACGTAGGTATCTTCTAATTTTTACACTACACGGATAACTTCAACTCTAGGGTGATCAAAGAAGAGCTTATCATTGGCTGAGTCTGTCCCATTTTTACTGTTCTACAATACATTTGAATGATTGTTTTGATTTTTTTTTTCCACATGTTCTGGTTTTGGTTGCCATGTTAATAACATTTGAGGTGGTTTTAGCTAATCAGTCTATCATTTACTGCACCTCTTTATATGTTTTTCACTCACCAATCAATGTTTTAATCAAAGTACACTTTTCTCCTGAACAATGTCTGCAATGACCCATTTAACTCTTTTTTAGAGAAATGCACTACAACAAGCATGTAAAATATTTGATGTCTTTGTCCCTAAATAAGGGCCACCTATTTGACACTTGTTGTTTTTGTTTTTCCTCACAGAATGAATGACCTCACTAACTGAACTCCAGATACTATCTTTTTACTTTTTTACTTTTTTTTTTTTTACTACACGTCAGTCGGTGCCGACTGACGTGGTGATCGGCGACCTGGTCCTCTGGCCATCTCATCCCAGTGCTGCTACCTCCATCTGTTTATGTTTATATGGCCATTGTATTTAGTCATTTGTGTGCTCTCCTCTTTCTGTCCTCCATCTTCTCTCCGTCCTCCATCCTCTCTCTGTCCTGTCTCCCCTCTTTTCTTTCTCTACCCGGCTGGCCTTCGGCAGGAGGGTCCCCCCATATGAGCCAGGTCCTGCTCAAGGTTTCTTCCTCTTAAAGTGGAGTTTTTCCTTGCCATTGTTTGGCATTAAGGTTTTTTTTCTCCCTACGTGGGAGTTTTTTACCTGCCATTATCACTGATTGGATTTAATATTATAATCTTAGTTAATGATATTTGCTCGGGGGTCATGCTCTGGGTCTCTGTAAAGCGCCTAGAGACAATTGTCATTGTAACAGACGCTATACAAATAAAATTGAATTGAATTGAATTGAATTTTAACACCTAATATTCTCTTTTCCTTGAGTTACTGTAAAGAAAACCAGTAAATGGTAACAAATTTGAAAAAAAAAAGTTACTTCATGGTTTGATTGGAAATGGAATGTGCAGTGGTCTCAGTGCATTTGTGTGTTTGGAAATAAAAGCCATAAGGAATCTGAGCTTTACACTTTTTTTTAAACACACTGCTATTATTTTGAACACAACTGTACATAATGTCTCATAAATTCATAAACCCTGAGTATTTTTTGCATTAATATTATGTTTAAAACTCCAATACACAGCAAAAAGACAGTCAGTGTGGGGAAAGAGGGTTAGCATTATGTTGGGTCATCACCGTTGACTTGCCCAATCTACTCCGACTGACTTGTAGAATCCCAGTCAGATTTCTGATTTTAAAGACTTGGAGTGTCTGACCTGTTCCGTCCCTTAAATCTAGTCTAACATAGATGAGAGCAGAGGAATATGTTGTGTTCCAAGCTGGGATAATAATTATGATGATTATAATCTCCTCGTCGAATGGGGCACCACTTCCTTTACCGGACGAAATTTAAAATAGATCATATCTGAAGGGATCGTACTATCCTTGAAAAACACATGAAAAGCCAATTCTGAGTTGTGATCTTTATTAAAAGCATGCAATAATATTCAAATGTGCACTTAAAGGGTGTTATTCTTAGAATAGTCAAAATAATTGGTAAACAAGCATTAATGGATTAAGAACATTGAAAAATGTCAACTGGTGAGAAAAAAAAAACAATAAAATTAGCAATAAAATGCAAAAATTCTGAAGTAATGTAAGGATTTGGAGAAATTGCTTAAAGGTTTTTGTGAATATTCTTACTGGTTATTCTTGTTAAGGCTGAGTTCTTTCTTGAACCCAAAAGCAACCACACTGGAGACAGGAAGGGAGTTCTGGAGTTTAGGTGTTTATAATTTCCAAGAGGTGAAAAAGGTGGGCAGCCAAACCAACAATCCAGTGGAAGGAGACAACGAAGGCAAGGAGGTGGCACTGCAGCTGGCTGGATCTGAAGGGGAGAAAAAAGAGAACCTGTTTACCAATACAGCCACTGCAGCAGCTAACCCTATAATATTCCTCTGAAAAGAAGAGCTTGCTGAAGATCCACTATACTTGCCAGGCATTTCTATGGGAAGATCTGGCGACAAGTGTGGTTGAATGCAGGGCTTTTGAAGGCTGTGGTGTTGATGATTGAATAGGTACAGGTGTGCAGTGCCACACCCAGGCTGCTCGTCCGGGGGGAAGGGAAACAGAGGTGGATCTGAGTGTCTACCTGGAGGAGTGATGATGGCACAGTTGGTTGTGCCCAGGGACACCAGAAGTGGAAGGCTGCTAGTTCGTGGCCTGGTTTGGAACCATAACAGGACCCCCCCCTATGGGAGACTCCTGACGACCTACCAGGTGCATTCGGATGGTCCCGGTAGAACTGCCGTAGAAGCCCGGGGTCCATGATGAGATTCCGGGAAACCCAACTGCACTCCTCTGGCCTATACCCCTCCCAGTCGATGAGATACTGGAATCCATGACCCCTGCGTAGCACTGTCCATTGAGGATGTCCATCAACCATCTGGGGGGGTAGGGTGAAAGGGGCGGAGGTGTCAGGGAGCACGAGTAGATGGGCTTTATTTTGGAGACGTGGAAAACAGGATTGACCCGCCGCATAGAAGAGGGGAGTCGGAGGCGCACTGACAGGACTGACTACGTGCACAATAAGAAACGGTCCTAGAAACCAGGGTATTCTGTCCTGGCAAATACGTTGCTAGTATTGTTAGACAGATAGTGAACAACAAAGGGACTCAGTAGGCTTGACTCCAGGTTGAGTGTTATTTACTGAGGTCCTCAACAAATTGTAAAACTGCAATACAAAATAAAAAAATATACATATATTCAAAAGAAATCTGCAAAATCCCACTGCTCACATTCTTCTCTCTTTACAGGTTACAAATCAGGTAGGTTACCCAGCTATACATAACTATGTAAAGTGGTAAACATAAAACATTTACAATGCAGTCTTCCCAAGTGTAAGTACATAAGGTACAAAGCATAGCAAACACATATAAATTATGTAGTAATTAACATCATGCAAATGACGCTTGGAAATAACACCAACTAGCCTACATGACTTAACTGAACCTATGCTAACTGTTAGCCTCACGATAAGCATTGGCATAGTCAACTTGATTTACCAACCGAAAATAAAGGACTTTAAAACGTAATTTTGATGTTGACAAAGTTATGATCAACTGTAAATACGCTAAGAACAACAATACTCACTGCTAGATCTACTCCAAGGATCAGATAACAGCTCTGTGGTGGAGCACTTCGCCTGCATGCACCGTGCTGTTCAGCCTTCAGGGTGCAAGCCACCGCCAGAGGCTGCTAAGTTCACTCAAATGCTATAGGAGTCAGAACACGGGGTGCCAATTTCCTGGACTCCACCTGCAGCGGAAGGTCAGCGGATGAAAGGTACACCTGCTGACCCACTCAATATTGCAGGGCCTCAGTCCATCGATGGTTGGCCCCTCAACAAGCATGATCATTGGACCTCAGTAGGGCCGCATGGACAGTCTTCCATACCCTGCGACATCGATGAAGATGAGCCTGGACCGAGGACAGCAACTTCAGTCTCCTGGGCCGGGAACAGGGGAGGTTGGTACCCCAGGGAGCACTCGAACGATGACATGCCGGTGGCACCACTGAGGTGGGTGTTCTATGAGTATTCTACCCAGGGCAAATCCTTACTCTAAGAGGATGGGTGGAGAGCAGAGATGCAATGGAGTGCCTCCTTTAGGCTCTGATTGGCTTGCTCCGCCTGTCCATTAGACTGGGGGTGATACCCAGAGGAGAGGCTAATGGAAGCACCAATGGCCTTGCCAAAAGCCTTCCAAGTTTGGGAGGTGAACTGGGGGTCACGGTCACTAACAATGTCCACTGGGAGTCAATGAAGGTGGTAAACATGCTCGATAAGCAACTACGCCATCTCCTTAGAAGAAGGGAGCTTAGGGAGAGCCACCAGGTGTACAGCCTTGGAGAAATGATCTATCACTATGAGAATAACAGTGTTGCCCATGGAGGGGGACGACCGGTGACAAAATCCAAGGTGATATGAGACCAAGGCCGACCAAGGACAGGAAGAGGATGCAAAAGACCAGCAGGAGGCTGATGGGATGACTTGCCTCTTACACATACCAAGCAGGCGTTGACAAACCTTTGGACATCCGCCACTAAAGTTGCCCACCCGGATCGTCGGCGTACAAAGGAGAGGGTGCGAGTGACTCCTGGATGACAGACAACCCGGCTGGCATGGCACCACTGGAGGACCTGGGATTGGGCTGCACCAGGAACATACAGTCGGTTTGGGGGTCCCGTTCCTGGATCAGGCTGCATGCGCTGGGCCCTTCTGACTGCTGCCTCGAGCTCGGTTGTGATCACACCAATCACCTGGGAAGTGGGGACGATGGTGTCTGGGGTAACGGGCTCTCTATCTGCTGAATGAATCCGAGACAGTGCATCAGCCTCAGAGTTCTTAGAACCTGGCCGGTACAATGTGAAGTTGAACCACTCATCAAAGGCTTCCACAACAGCTAGGAGCTCCCTGTTGCCAATGTCATAATTCTCTTCAGCTGGAGTGAACGGGTGGGAAAAGAGCACACAGGGATGCAGTTTACTGTCAGTGTCAGACTGTTGTGAAAGAACTGGCCCGATGCCAGTGTCAGAAGCATCCACCTCCACTACAAAGGGCTTAGAGGGATCAGGGTGGAGCAGTATTGGTGCAGATGTGAAATGTCTCTTAAGGGCGTTAAAGGCAGAGTTGGCTGCAGGGCACCAGACAAAAGGATGCAGAGATGAGGTAAAGCAGTTACAGGGGCTGCTACCTTGCTATAGTCCCGAATGAAGCAGCGATAAAAGTTTGCAAAGCCCAGAAAACGCTGTAACTGCTTCCTGTTGGTTGGTTGAGGCCACTCGACAACAGTCTGGACCTTCTGTGGATCAGGTCGTGTCTGTCCACCCTCTATGATAAATCCCAGAAACTCTACAGTGGGGGCATGGAAGGTGCACTTTTCGATGAACTTTTTGATGAAGAGGCAGTTCTCCAGGAGGCGCTGGATGACTTGGCGGACATGTTGGACATGTTCCTCAGCACTCCTGGAGAAAATCAGGATGTCATCAAGGTAGAGAACTACAAAGATGTATCCGAATGAGGTGGTAGGCATTTCTTAAGTCCAACTTTGTGAAGATGGTAGCACCCAGCAGAGGTTTGAAGTTGGAACTGATGTGGGGGAGAGAATACTCATTCTTGACTGTGATCTTGGTTAAGCTCTCGGTAGTCAATACACAGCCTGAAGTGACCAATCTTCTTCTTGACAAAGAAGAAGCCAGCTGCCATTGGGGACAGGGAAGGGTGGATGAGACCCTTGGCCAAACATTCAGAGATGTAGTTGTCCATGGCTGCCTTCTCTGGGAGTGACAAATTGTACAGCCAACTGACAGGATAGGCTGTGCCTGAAAGGGGATCAATGCCAAAGTCATAAGGGCGATGGGGAGGCAAGGAGTGGGCCCGGTCCTTACTGAATGCTTTGCCAAGGTCATGGTAAGCGGATGGGATAGTGGACAACTCAAGGGGAGATGGAGTGTCAGGAGGGTCCCTGAGGTGGAGTATGTAGCGGCGTGGAGACACTGGGCATAACAGGAGGTGCTACAACTGATAATGCGGCATCTACCGTGGTCCATGTGGGGAACATGCAACTCCAACCAGGGTCATCCTAAGATGAGAGGGGTGACAGGAGACGGTAACACATGGAAACAAATCTCCTCAACATGGTTGCCAGACAAAGTCATCTTGAGGAGTGTAGTCTGGTGAGTAATAAGGCCAATCCTGTGTCCATTCAAGGCAAACGCAGGAATCGGTTTAGTCAGAGCGATAAGAGGAATGTTAGCCTCCAAGCCCAATTGGTGGTCAATGAACTCTCATCGGTGCCAAAGTCGACGAAAGTGCCGACTGATAGTGTTCCCCCATGCCAGGAGAGGTGTGCATCAACTTGGCAGGGCAATTGAGTGAGGAGGAATGAGAGATTTGGTTCACCTGGAGTCTCCCCTCTGCTCTTTTTTTCCCTTTGCTCAATGTCTCCATATGGTTGATACAGCCTACCATGCATCCCCAAGGTTCATTACAAATTGTAAATCACTGACTCATCACTGTGAGTTGTACACTCGGGTAGGATGGCCTCCCCGGCGACCCGTAGGCTTATACATTGGTATACCTTTATATATAAGGCAATACTTGGTCTCCTTCCAAATTACCTGTGTGTTTGCATCACGCAAAAAAACACCGGGCAGTATTCACTGCATTCCCAGGACTTTTTTATGCTCTCTGTCCCAAATGCTCAGACTGAAATTGGGAAAAGAGCTTTTGGGTATTTTGCACCCTCAGCCTGGAACTTGTTGCAGAACAATTGAAGCTTGTGTCGCAAAATGTTTTCAAATCTAAGATGAAGGACTTGGAAGCAGTTTCCATGGGATGTCGCTGTTTTTAGCTTGATGTTTGTATAAATGACTCCCAGAAACTCTCATCTTGTTTTATAGATAGTTTTAATTCATGCAAATTTTACTGCTTGTAAATTGTACTTTGTTTCTTTTGTATGTCTTTGTCTTTGTAAGTCTGCAACTTCATGTTTTGCTGCTGCTGCCTGTCTTAGCCAGGTCTCCCTTGAAAAAGAGATTCTTAATCTCAATGGGACTAACCTGGTTAAATAAAGGTTAAATAAAAAAATCCTCGTCTCTAGTGAGCCTACTCTTTTGGCAGCTTAGGACAGGTGTCCCTTGCATAACCTATCTGCCCACAATTCATGCAGAGACCCTGGGTCCTATGACGTTCCTTCTCTCCAGCAGATAGGTGGAGTCTGCCCACCTCCATTGGCTCTGCCCCTGTAACAGAGTGTGACACAGATGTTTGGCTAGCAAGAGGTGCTGGTGCTCTGAATTGGGGTTAAGCGGGAGTGGGCTTGATGTGCCTTGTCCCTCTTGCGCTCACGGAGGTGTTCATCAACATCGATGGCAATCGATGGCAAAGTTTGGACTCTGGAGCAATGGAAGAAGGTCATGTGGTCTGATGAGTCCAGATTTACCCTGTTCCATAGTGATGGGCCATCAGGGTAAGAAGAGAGGCAGATGAAATGATGCACCCATCATGCCTAGTGCTTATGTACAAGCCTGTGGGGGCAATGTTATGATCTGGGGTTGCTGCAGTTGGTCAGGTTTAGGTTCAGCATTAGTACGTGCTCAAAGAATGAGGTCAACTACCTGAACATACTAAATGACCAGGTTATTCCATCAATGGATTTTTTTCTTTATCTCAGGAGTGTCAAACTGATTCCTGAAAGGGCCGTGTGGCTGCAGGTTTTTGTTCCAACCATGCAGAAACACAGCCGACTTGTTTCATTCAATCAACTGAACTGGTTCAGACCTTGTGAAGACAACTAGTTGATTGACTAAAACAAGTCAGCTGTGCTGCTGTATGGTTGGAACAAAAACCTGCAGCCACAAGGCCCTTTCAGGAATCAGTTTGACACCTATGCTTTATCTGATGGCACGGGCATATTCCAAGATGACAATGCCAGGATTCATCGGGCTCAAATTGTGAAAGACTGATTCAGGGAGCATGAGACATCATTTTTACACATGGATTGGCCACCACAGAGTCCAGATCTTAACCCCTGTCAGATCCCCCTAGTAGTATTCTAGTATTCTAGTAGTCTATCCTAGTTGCCAACTTCCATCACATTAGGAACTCCCTATCCTTAGAAGCAGCTAAATCTTATTTTAATGCCATGATTTTATCCCATATTTTTATTGTTTGTCTTCATGGTCTCAGGCCAGATCATCAGATTTAAACCCTCTTAGATCTTTGCACAATCAGGCTTTGAAAATTCTTGATAGAAAGCCACAATGTTTCCATCATTGCCATATATTGTTAAACTTAAAATTTTAAGCTTTGATAATTTAATCAGGTACTCCAATATCCGCCTGGTACATAAAATCCTGCACAATGCTGCCCCACCCCCCCAAAGGCCTATGTTCAGCCACGCTCTCAATCGACGAGTAGAGTGCTAAGGTCTGTCTCCAGGGGTGAGTGCAATGTTCCGATAAGGAAGTCTCAATCAGCTTTTTCATATAAAGCTATTAAGGAATGGAATGGTCTCCCGAATAATCAAATGAACATGGCTGACTTCCACAGTTTTTCTAGGGCCGTCAAAAGGTGGCTTTTGGATAGTCAGTCTTGTTCTCACTGACAATACCGGACGGGTATTTGGCCATCAGATGGTACCCTTGTGGGTACCATCTGATGGCATTTGGATTTTCTGATTTATTTATCTTGACCCAACCTTATTTTATGTTCAATTAGTCTAATCTACTTTATTTTAATCAGTCTGTATTTTGTACTTGCATTCAGTGCTTTAAATGTTAACTTTTTATTGTGGTTTCATGACATTGTACAGTAGTCTGTTTCTTGTATTTGCATTTGAATACTGTCATTATTGTTAACCCTAATGTGTACTATTTTTGTTTGTCAAGGACTACAGATGGAAATTAGCTTGTGGCTAACTCTGGTGCAGCCATCTTTTTAATGTACCTGCACATTGTCCTTTAAATAAATAAATGAATAAATAATAAATATTCAGCCACAGTCTGTCCCTGGTCCAGCTCCCCATTTATAAAGGGTCCAAACTTGTGGTCTTGTAGGATGTAACCTTGCCAGATTTCCTCAACTCTGTTCAAGCTGGTGGCGAGGAAATACACCTAGTTCTTACTGCTTACATCCAAATGCCTACCCTGCTTCCACTGATAACTCAACTAGTAGGAATTGGCTCAAGATACAGTCATCTGTCACATTTGTTAATTGCAGCTCACCTCTTATGAGCTGCGCTCTTGTTATTGACTAGGTTAGATTTAGTGGCTAAAATGTAAGCCTCAAGGATCTGTAACTAGAGTAACCTTTAAGAACCTTAAGTTGTCAATGCAGAAGCCTTCACAAATATTTATCTTTATGAGAGAGATCATAAACTCTGTCCACCACGACATCTATGATAATTTGTATTTATCAAAGCAGGTTTGCAGGGTTAAGCGGCAGCATTCATTGATTATACATTATAAAATAACCTCTGATTCTACTCTAAACATGTCTAAATTCAGCTGAGGCGTACAGTTTCACTCATCTGCTGTGGGGCTGAGCAATGCAGCCGAATCGTTCAATCCGAGGCTGCAGGGCAAGGGAGTCTGGCCGTGGTCCTTCCAGACACAGGCCGATGTTCTGGAAAGTCCTTGGCATTCATTCCCCCATTAAGCAGTGAGCTGGGAAAATCCTGAAGTTCCAATTTTATTCTTCAAGTGTTTGGAAATATTGGTTAAGCTTTCTGGTTTCTTTTTTCTTTGATACCAACTTGAATAAATAGTCTTTGGAAAGTCCCTCGATGTTGAAGCACTCCCTTGGTCTCAGCTGGGCTGGTTCCTCTTCGGAATCTGCGAAGACTCTCTGACAGATTAACTCTGTCTGTCTCTTAAACTCTCTTTTTTATACCTTCTCGCTTCGACACTCCCTTGCTCTAGCCTTAATTACTCCTATTATGGTATCAAATGAAATAACAGGTCCTGATTGGTTGGTAACACAGTGGATGCGTACAATATTACAGCCACATACATGTTTTTTTTTTCCTTTTCCTTCCTGCCATGCTTCTAAACATATTACTTTACCACTGCGAGTGAGCGTGTATGTACACACGCATGCTCAAATAAAGTTTAATTTCTCATTTAACTCCTCATTTAATTCCTTAAATCCTCAGGCGTCATATGATTTTCAGAATAATTGGCTGCCTGGAGAAGTTAGCTCAAGGTCATGATGTTGTTCAGACAACCACCAAAGCAACTGCACCTGGCTCACTCATGGTGATGTGCTAACAGCGGCTCCTCTTTTGTGTATGTAGTAGAGTATCATTATTTTTAAAACACCTCCCATGTTAGGTCTATTCTACAGCCTGGGCTTCCTAACCTGGATCTGACTAGATAGTTTGCAGTTTCCTTTCCTCTTGTTGTGTCTTTGGGGAGCCAAAGTCTTAGCTGGCATCTGGTGAGCGGAGATTGTTTTGAATAGCAAACTTAACTTCGCTCTCAAGAAGAACATTGCCTAATTATCAATCCCCAAATTAATGCATCCCTTGGCACTCCTGTAAAATTTGCATAAAACGCCTATCCAAGGCATACCCAAAGTAAATTGAAAGCTGTTCTTGAACCGTTTATAGCACATGGATGGTTTTGGTCTCTTTTAAAAGGTAACACTCTGACGTTTTTCCCCCAACTGTCAGAATCACTGTAAGTGCTACTAGCTTTGAGTAATCTAAGTTTGAACACACTGAAAGACAAGTTTTTTATTTCCGCCTGTTTTTTTTTTTGTAAATTGAAGTCTGCAGATGAGTGCAGCTATGACTTATTAGCTGGAAAACACAATGGGACCACGGCATGAAGCCTTACCTAGTACAAGTTCAAATTTGATAACAATACCACAAAAAAAATGAGTATATTACACATGTTTTTGGAAGAGTATGTCTAGGCGTTTCCAAAAATGTCCATTTGGAGACTTTAATAGGACACTTGGATAACCATGGCCACATACCTAGGACAAGTCATAAACGCCTTTTACAACACAGCAAACAGCAAACTATTTACATATTTACAATCATAACCAATTACAGGTTATATGCAGCAAATTTTATATAAACATAATTTCATAAATGACGCATTGATGCATGTTTTGACTTGGCTGAGTTACGCAGGTAGTTTCTGATTGTGGCTTTGTCTCCACCCCCTGAAGCAACATATCGCTGTGTTCAGAATTTCATTGGCTATACAATGCGCCAGTCATCAGCACAATTGGTTCTAACTGGCTCAGTTTTTACATGACACAATGGGGTCCTTTCAACGCTGGTCCTCATTGGCTATTGTAGGCTGTCAAGTGACCTGGAGAAAGTTGGAATCATCTCAGCCCTGTTGAAGAGGTTTTTTCTAAGGCTGAGCTATGAAGAAGAGAAAATGTTGCATCTGGGTGATTGCAGAATGCAAATTATAATCTGATTATGTTCATAGTGTGGTGGAGTAACAGAAATGTGGTAACTAGTGTGATTTGTAATCAATCTCTAATCAATGAAATGTGTGATTCTAATAAATAATCAGAAACAAGATGATTTAGTTGATTATGTAATGTGTATGAAGCTAACAATGTTACTCTTAACAGGAGAGAAGAGTCTTAGCTGCTGCAGAAGTTTGGTCCGGCAGTGCTGTGAGTGAACAAAATATGTAAACAGGTGCGTGTTCCCAAAACAAATGGTACACAGGTCTGTGTGTTCCCAGAGCTAGCCAAAACAAATGGTAGAGGTGGATGAGAGTTGAATGAGTTATTATTTTGGTTTTATAAGGTAAAATTCCAATGAAAGTATTAATTTTCTCTCATGACATACCTAGAATGGATGGGGAATGGATTTGAAAGAAGTGTAAACTAGGGTTTGATAATTAGGTAACTTCTCATTTGAGAGGAAAGTTAAGCAAATTTTTCAAAATAATTCTGTGCGCCAGGCTGCCAAGTGCCAGCTCAGAACTACCAAAGACACAACACAGAGCAGGGAAGGAGGTTGTTATTGAAACAATAGTTTCTCCTGCCATACACACAAGTGTAGCCGTGGCTAGCGCTGGGTCAGGTGCAGTAAATTGTTTTGGATGAGTAGCAGCTCAGGGCAACCTTGGAGGAGCTTCGAGCTGGAGAGGCCTGCAGGCTTTGTGCAGAATCATGGCAAATGATCATATATTCGGGATATTAACCAATCAATCAGTTAATGAGGCTTCGGGTACCCTTTGTGTCATACAATGGTACATAAATTGTTAGATAAGAGTTAGCTTTAGCTGATTAGCTTTAGCTTAGCGAGCTATTTGACCAAATAAACAGGGTAACCTTGGAACCTTGACAACGGCAAAGTGGCCATTTGCTTACACCCCAGCCTGTCGTTGGATCAACCAGATGAATCGATTTGTAAGCCACAGCTTAATTTTTCTTTTCCAAGTAGAATTAGAGATTGTTTAACCAATGAATGCTGCTGCATAACCCTGCTAACCTGCTTTAATAAATATGAAATTATCATAAGACGTCGTGGTGGAAATTGAATCTGTCCCCACAATTGTGAAGATTTGGGTATGTGTCTGCACTAATAACACAGGTTCTTACAGGTAACTCTAGCCCAGTGCTTCTCAATTATTTTCTGCTGTGCCCCCCCAGCAAGAAGAAAAAAAAAATTTCACGACATTACACTTTATTCCAGTATGGCAAAAAAAACCCAAAAAAACCATGTTCCGTCAGAGGTTGAACCGCACCTGGGGGATCTAACAAGGCTGTGGACAGGAGAGGGAAGCTGCTATATGGCCGTATGAGGTGTCAATCTAAAGGTTAGCTGAGAGGCTCCATTTTAAAATCAAAGACACACATTATCGACACAGGCAAACACGAGATACAGCGACAATACCCGGAAATTACGGAACGACCGGCCAATTTCAAAAGATGCAGCGGCTGTTTGTGGATATTTTCTGGTATAATAATGCATTTTAGACTAAGGGCCCGATCTTCTGCCAAACCTCCTAAAGCTGCTATTAAGGGATAGCAGATAGCAGGAGGGGTGTTCCCCAGCAAAGAACGTAATCTTCCACCTCCCGAAACCCACGATATTACCTGTGCTAACCGCTATATTATGCATACATTATGCATGGGAGTGGTTAGGGCGTTCCACCTGTTTAACCAATTAGTGCATCAGGAGCCATTGCCTTTAAGAGCAGGTTGCGCTACCCACAAACTGCTATGGAGCGTCTTTTCATCCAGATCGGAGCAGCTCTCATGGGCAGCTCGTCTGGGACTCTGCTGTAGAGCTTCCTCATCTTCTTTCCTCCTCTTCCTCTGCACTGATATATACATAACTAGCTCTAACTAATGTGGAGCAAATGATTTAATCATTTATTTTGTACCCCAAGAAGTTTCAACAACTGCTCAGAAAAAATAGAGCCAGTGAGCTTCCAGGAAAGCATTTCTTAACTAGAAAAGCACTCGGAGAGCACAGACCTCCACCAAGCACAACAGTTCTCCCATATAGTGATTTACAGATTGTGATAAAATCCACCTTCTGGATCAGATCCGGATCAGCCTCTGAAATTTGATAGAGGTTTCCATTGTCAATCCCTGAGTGAAATTTCATGAGTTGTGGGCAATAATTAACGGAGATATTGAGAAACAAAATTTCCGGCCCCATTTAGTGCAATGTTATCGAAAATTTGAAAGTGATCCAGAATCCAGGATTTCTTCCGGATCACAGCCAAAATGAAATCAGGTCTTCCTTTTCACATTTCTGACAACTCTTGAAAATTACATCAAAATCCATCCATAACTTTTTGAGTTATCTTGAACATATCCTTAGCAGCGGCTGTGCGCACAGCTGTGCCAAAACGCACCAAGCCGCACAGCTGCGTCAAGACGCATAGCCGCTCCCAGCGGCTCTTGTGGTGGTTCTCGTGGCTCTGCCTGAGCGTGTTTACCGGGAGCGCACTACTAACTGGGACTTTCAGGTAGCTGATAGGAATTGTCTGTGTAAGAATATTTTTACGTCCGCCAAGGAGGTAATGTTTTTGCCAGTGTGTTTTTGCCGGCGTATATCTGTCTGTTTGTCTGTCTGTGTACAAGATAACTCAAAAAGTTATGGATGGATTTCAATAAAATAGCCCTTCAAGCAATCTGTAAATCGCTATATGGGAGAACTGTTGTGCTTGGCGGAGGTCTGCGCTCTCCGAGTGCTTTTCTAGTTAAGGAATGCCTTCCTGGAAGCTTACTGCAACAAGACGCATAGCCGCTGAGAGCGGCTGTGCTGATGTGCTTTTTAAAATACTGCAGAAAGGATCATTGGATGAGCATTGAGCCAGAGGAACAGGTATAATGACATCTACCTTCTACCACTGAGCGCATCTCAGATGCTCCCGAGCTCAAGGAGAGGGTCAGAGGGATAGGCGCACAGTACAAGAAACAGAGTTCTGTGATCTCCTCTTTTCCTCCACAGCAAAATCTGAATGAGATCATGCCACAGCTGTACAGACATCCTCTGCCCTTAAGAGAATAAAAATGTATGCAAGTAATACAGTGGTGCATAATCGAGAGGTAGAGCGGTCTGTGAAGTCCACATGTGACTGGGTGGATGCGCAATGACGCGATTTGGACACGCTCTTTTAACCGCCGACATGCCGGTTGCGCTTTCCACAAACTTGGTATCTTGCGGTACCAGTATCTCGCGGGTTGAGATAGAGGGTAGCGGGTGGTCAGACCACCCACTAACCTCTATCCTAACCCCGTGATCGCAAGATACCGAATTTGTGGAAAGCGCAAGAGACACGCCCATTGCCTCGCCTACAATGTAAGTAAGGGAGTCGGCATAATGGGTAGCGGCTTTAGGGAGCGGAAGATTGCATTAGCGGTTGGCAGAGGTTCCTAAATCAGCAATTTGCGGGTAGTGGGTAGTGGGTAGCAGCTAGCGGGAGGTGCAAGATGGGGTCCTAAATACTTTACTAGATTGGATCGACTGGACCTTTGTGAATTTAACCAGACCATTTTTGTGGGAATATTTTTGATCTGACGAGTTTAATAAGGCTAATAAGGTGAGTTGCGTCGATTTTCGTAACTGTTTATTTGTTTGTTTGTGGTATGACACAGGCGTTGATTGTACCTGCTGTTATGATTATAGCCTGAAATAGTTTGCATTGATTGAATCACAAGAATCTTAGCTTTCCAAAGATATGTCACATGAGTACCTACCATAACATATGAGCTGTGAAAATGACCTAGTCTTGTAAATTACGGACTGACGCCCCATGGGCGGGCCGTTGGAGTGGCAATGGGTTTTAATCCCAAATATAATTCCCCACTTATTTTAGGTTTTTCATTACAGAAATTAATACTTTTTTTGGGTCTCATTCCCTCATTTACAACAAAAGCTTTCCTTTTGTCTTCTGCACCTGACTACAGCAGCTTGTTTTGGGAACACACAGGTTATTTGGGTTTATACGTGCTCTCCCCCTGCCCTGCTCTCAGAGTACATTCATTTTAAGGCCATCATTTTTGTATTACGCTGCGGTGAATGTACCTTCAAACAATTATTTTCTTCCTAGATCAATGTATTTCTTGTTACTTACTGATCAGTAGTCATTACAATTATTATTCATCACAATAATCATTACATTCCACAATTCATCATTGCCACACATCTAAATATTACTTCAGATGCCAAGCATAATTATTTAAATCTGTATCTCTGCATTCTGATATCCCTCACAGCCTGTGATACCTTCTCCTCTTTTACTCAGATCTGCGGTGTGATACCAATTTTCTAACTAGGTTACTCGACACCCCATTGAGAATCTTTGGAATGTGCTGGAGAAGGCTTTGCGCAACAGCCATTCCATCATCTACCATCATCAATTCAAGATCTTGGTAAGAAATTAATGCAACACTGGATGGAAATCTTGTGACATTGCAGAAGCTTATCAAAACAATACCACAGCAAATGCGTGCCGTAATCAAAGCTAAAGGCGGTCCAATGAAATATTAGAGTGTATGACCTTGTTTATTGGTGGCGACTTTTTTTTTGGCCAGGCAGTTTAAGATGGACAGAGAATTTGACAGAGACAGATGATAGCGGCTGAGGTCCACCTGGACTTTGAATGGCAATAGAGGTGCAATTATTGGTGATGGAGATGGTGGTTAAGAAGACAGTGAAGGCTAAAGATAGAGACACCAATTCCTCCTCACTCACATCTACCTTTATCTCCGCTCTTTCCGGCTCCAAAAAACAACAGCCAGGCTGTTGTTTTTTTGTTGGGTTTATATCTTAAATTTTGCTGTTAGTTTAAAAGATTTAGTGATGACAATAGTTGTCAAAGTCTGATGACGCCACAAAGTTTGAGCATTGCTAAGCAACAGGGAGAAGCAGGAGGAGCATTGCGCAAAAAGTGACAGGTGTTTACAATGTTTATATGAGGGGGTAAAAATAACCCCCTCAGCAAGTCTAGGTATAAATGGTCATATTAATTTTTCTTTTCATCACACACTCACCAAAATTCACTGAATGATTAGTAAATCCATTTTAGGAAAAGTCATGTACTTACAGATGTAGGGGTTTTATTTTAGGAAATACAAGCATTTGAAAATGATAGGGGGTAAAAATGACTCCCTTGGCGGTTTTAGTGTTAAGCTGGTGGCAGGGAGACTCCTCTAGCTTTCACTGCATACTTCCATCCAAATGTCTGCCCTGCTTACTCTGATAACTGCCCTAAAAGGAATAGCCTGGCTTTAGGTATCGTCATCAGTCACAATTGTTAACTGCAGCTCTCCCCTCATGATCTGGGCTCTTGTTACCGACTAGGTTAAGTTTAGTGGCTTGGACAATAAGCCCCAAGGGTCTGTAACACCGTTAGGCTAGAGTAACCTATCAGAACCTGTGTTATTAATGCAGAGGCACACTCAAATCTGTACACTTGTGGGGACAGTTTCAATATCAACCACAAAGTCTTTGGTGTTAATTTCATATTTATTAAGCAGGTTATCAGGGTTAAATGAGAGCATTTCATTGATTAAACACTGATTAAACATTGGAAAAAAACTCTAATTCTACTCCACAATAAAGCTACGGCTGGCAACTTTGTTCTTCTGTGTTAATCCAGGCCATGTCTTGTAATTCCAATTATTTCCATGGAATCCAGGCTGGTTGGAAGTAATGTAGTTTGTAATTCCAATTATTTCCATGGAATCCTGGCTGGTTTGAAGTACTGTAGCTTGTAATTCCAATTTCATTCATTTGAATGGATTCAGGTTGGTCTGTTATGAGCAAGTGGCCAGATTGCTCTTGTCCAAGGCTGCCGAAGGCAAGGTGTCGAGACACGGTCCTTCCAAGGACAGGGTGGGTGCTCCTGGAAACTCTGGTATCCGGCTCCTCCTCCTCTCCAGCAGTGAGCTAGGGAAAATTCGAAAAGCTCCAAATATATCCTTCAAGATTGGAAAATAATGGTTAATCTGTTCTGAGCTTCTTCTTTCTCTGTTCTTGTCTTAAAAAATTAATCCTCAGGATATTCTGGAGGGCACAACCCTGGTAATATACAGTATAAACAAGACTCTAGCTGTTGGTCATTACTGAGATGTATGAATATCTGTGTGACAGTCCAATCTCAGACTACATGTAAATATATTCACTTCTTGTCACAAATTAGTCAGTGTTTGAAATCTCAGGTCAAATAATACTAAGAAGTTTTTTATAACCTGCACTGCCAAGTCCACTTTCAGATGCTTTACAATAAATTCATGTATAGCTGCTAAGATTTGACGTGATGATCAACACTTTGGGCTCTAAGACTTTTGTTTTTTCATTTGCTTGGTGCTCAAATTTGAATTCATTGAGAAATATTGCTTTACCTTGTCAGTCAACATATTCACTTTTCCGTTGTAAATCCTTTAGTGTTCTTCTCAAATAATGTCGATCTTCAGCAATCAAAGTCCAGACACTCCCGGTGGCTCTGAGCAGGATAGAAACCCCCACAAGCAAACAGGGAAAAGGAAAAGAGCCACAAAAAAGTCAACAGCAATTAAAATTAGTCCAAGCCAAAAAGTAAACATGCTCAGATAAAAAAAGGGGTCGTTGGTGCTTCTGGCATCTTGTATTTCAATTGCTTAATAACCCTCCTGTTATGTTCGTTTCGGAGGAACAGCAATGGTTCCGGGTCAATTTGACCCAGGAAATGTTTGATCATCCAAAAGTATCTAAAAACTAAAAACTCCCAAATAAACACTGGTTTATATCTCATATAACTCACTCACTAACTATTTAAATCAATATTTAGTGCATTGTTGTTCTTTACCTCTCAAGATATGGTTCAATGGTTAATTATTCACTCGTTTTCTTTTTTTTAATTAAGTAAAACATTTTTAGATGTGCATTGGAAAGACCGATCTATAAAATACAATAGTTCAATCTAACATTGACTTTTTTTGTAATTCTATATTTTCAACTTTTCTTTTGGGGTGATGTTGATAAATTAGCACAAGAAAACTTCATCTTCCGGATCAAATTGACCAGCTGAATTAAAATCAAAATCTACTGAATTTACAATGAAAAAAAACAGAAGAATTGTTTTTGAACCAGAAAGTAAGAAAAATAAGAAAAATCAAACTAACAGATCAACAAAATGAACATGGCGTGTTCATATGTGTGTCTGTGAGTCTCCACTGCACACAAGTGACATGTCATCACATTGTGACAATAAATACTACGCAATGTGTAAAACCAGAAATCCATCCATCCATATCCAACCCACTTATTCCTGTGGCAGGGTCATGGAGGTCTGCTGGAGACAGAAGCTTAGACAGAAGATGTGCTCCTTGCAGAGCTTTGATGGGTTCTACTCTGGAAAGATCTCCTTCCAAATGACAAATGCGTTGTAGGCTGATATCAGTCATGTTATAAAAGATGACCAGCGGACAGCTTTCAGTCATTCGTTTGGTGCTTTTAGACCCAATGACTTTGTCTAAATGATCCACCCCTCACTTTGGTGGCATTGTAGGGATCATACTTGGTTTCTGATCTTCTCTTGAGCTGATTTCAGACTTTTTATGTAAAAGTGCTCATGACATTTTGACATTTCCCTTCTTTTTGGGGCAGAAAGGCTCTTGGGCTGTGGTGTCTGAAGGCAGACATGGAGGACTCAGAGGTCCAGTTCTTGGTTACCAGCAGCTCAGCAGAGAGTTCACACTGGTTCTTTTGGACCACTCCAACCATCGTGAGCTTTCTCTTTAGAAGTCCCTGACTCAAGTTGCAGCTTGTGAAAAAAATTGTCACAGGTTATATTCTGCCTTCTGAGACCACATGTCATGTCAAGCACGACTCAAAGGAGAGGGTGTGAAACTGGGGAAAAATGGGGGTCACAGTTGCAAAGAAAAAAAAACAAAAAAAACAATTATATTAGATACTTATAACCCCTTTTAGTCTCCATTTTGGCTGCCGGGTCAAATTGACCCAAACATAATCTATGTAACATAAACGTGGAGAGGGGGGTTGCAAATATGTACATTAACAATTTTATTTTTATGTTGTTAGACTAATAGCCAAGCAGAAGAAGTTTTATCCTGAAAAAATACTTTAAACTATTTTTTTTTTATTTTTAATTTTCAAAACGGGTCAATTTGACCCGCAACATAATAGGAGGGTTAAAGAAGACATATTAGTTTTTTGTTTTTTTTTTAATGTTATTGACACTACTTCCAAGATCTTAAGAAACAGACAATCCCTTTTCAACTATAAATTTACAGTTCTGTTCGTAAAAATAGGTTCTTTGGGGTGGAGTGAGCCACTCCACTCCACTCCACCCCCGCTTCCTATGGGGTGGGGGTGTCTTATTTGAGATCTTACCCATGATGTAAGGCTATCATGCAAAAATAAATTTGAAAAGAAATTATGCCTTACAAACCCAAGGTTCTTCTGTGCACTTTATTTAAAATGAAAGGTTCAGCAGCTGCATGGCTGATTTAATCACTCAAATTTTTACAAACACCTTTTTCAGTGAATTATTTACATTATACAAGACACAATTCCTACACAAGCAACTGTATGGTTAAATTTGGATTGCTGCAGGAGATCCCAAAATTTCATGAGACCAATCATCTAGCCAAGCTCAGTCAGAACTGGTTTTCAGTGTCAGAGAGGGGGAGTACCTGTCAGTTATCTGTTGTGACACTTTGCAGTGGTACGCTCATCATGCTTCCATTCTGGGAAGGAGCATGACCTTAAACACCAAAAAAAGAGACACCCCTGTAGATACTGTTACATGTTGTGCTGTGCTCAAGCAGAACTGGTACGGGTGACACACTGTAGCAAAAGCTACACAGCATGAAGGATGTTCTGGTGAGGCAAAGATGATAACTATATTTTACAAGAATAAATGGCGAGAAATATTACTTTGGCCTTCAAATTATGTGATCTTTATTTTTCAGATGTGTTATTTTACCTTAAAGATAATGGATAACTCAAACCAGGTGTTTTCAAATTGTACAATTACCCAGACTAAAACAATCCAAAGTAAAATGCTTATAGTTGAATAAAAAGAAAACAAACTGATTTGCTTCTTTCTTTTTTTTCTTTTCAAAATGACTAAGCTATAATAAACATTCAACATGTGTAACAATAATCTTTTGAGCTGGTTTTGTCTTCTTCCTCTTGTCTTCCTGAGTCACCACTGGTCACTGATACTAAAAATGTTGGTTATTAAATAAGTTAAAAACATAAATGACACATGCAGATCTCATATTACTTTAATATCTCAACAAAAGAATAAAATCCAGTGATTTGCTTATCTCAAAAAACTAGATGTTATTCAAAATAAAACATCGAAAAAATACATTTTTCTTTTGATGGCTGCAACATATCTAAAAAAACAGGGTCATGTTTTCCACTGTGTAGCATCCCCTTTTACTTTTGACAAAAGTCCATTTAGTATATCTGGGAACTGAGAATACCAGTCACTGGAGCTTTGGGAAATGAAGGTTTTCCCATTCTTGTCTGCTACATGAACTGAACTGGCTCTTCCCTGTTTCATCTGAAGGATGCACCATCCATGGTTTCCAAAAATAACTTCAAATTTCAATACAACTGACCACATAATGTATGAAACAACTTTTACACTTTACCTCAATCCATTTTAAAAGAACTTTGTCCCAGCAGAATTTCTGTATCATGATCACTTATGGTTTCTTCTTTAAATGACACAGCTTCCACCTACACCTTACACCTACATACAGACTGGTGCAGCAGACTGTTCTCTTAGACAGTCTTAGTGTACCTGAACAGGCGTGATTTCATTAGAGAATCATGCCTTTCTTTCATGCAGTGCTGACTGAGAACCTGAACAAAAATCCAGTATTTCTTTTCGGTCTTGTTCCATGCTCTCATAGATTTCTTCAGATTCTCAGAATCCTTTGATACTAAAAATGCGCCCTAGATGATAAGATTTCCACAGTCTTGTGCTTGGGAATATTATTCTGAAATAATTTTAAAATTTGTAGATTTTTGCAGAGTGGTATACCTGGCATAGCTCTGCCTCTCTATTTTTATTTTTATTTTTTAATAAAATGGTTATATGTCTCACTTTCAACATCTGATATGCTTTCTATGTTTATCTTGAAAGAAATATGGGTACATGAAATTTCCAAATCTTTTTATTTACATTTTACACAGTGCCAAAACTTTTGGGGTTAAGGTTGTACACATAAGGGCGCAACTTATGTAATAATTATACACCAAAAAAGCAGTTCCGAGTACTCAATATTCTTGGAATCCTTAATGAGGGTACTGGAAAGTGGACTGCACTGTTCTGCTGGGGGACTTTAATGCTCACATGGGAATGACAGTGTAACCTGTGTAAACCTGTTAAAATTCATACTTAAGAATGTAAGCATATTTGAAAAAACAGGTTCATAGCACGATAAATACCTAAAAGGGCAAATAATAAATAAATAGTATAAAAGATGAAATATTGGCCAGCAATGAAGTTGTGTTACTCTATAAGACACCTGGATTTTTGGGCAATGTGCCAGAAAATGTCATTGAAAATGTTTATTTTTGGTTGTTTAAAAAAATGTGTGAAAATAAGGAGAAGAATAAGGAAGATTAAGGAAAAGAGATGACTGTGAATTAATTTTGTTTCTGTAACTTGTTTTGGATAAGCCAATCAGCTATTTGCAAATGGCAAGGAAACAAAGTGGTGTTGGGGAAAAGAAAAAAAAACAACAGGGTGAAGAAAGTCAGACATATCAAGAAGTTGCTCTGTATAAGTGGCAGATGGCAGGGGAGGATGCTGGACAGACCTGGTAGACCCAAATTTACAGTGAGGGGTTGGGGATGTGCTTATACTCACGGCAAAATAAAAAAAGGGGAAGGAGTCTAGGCGGGCATAGACATATTTGAATTTAACAGCTGGAGACACCAACCCAGCTAGTTCTCAACCTTACCATACGGAGGGTCTTGCGCGCTGGTCAGTTGCGTCAACTCGGCGGTTTACGGTGGATCCTCCGGGAACCGCTTTAGCTCGAACTGGGGGATGCAACTGCAGGTGCTTCTGCAGATTGAGAACTGGTTATTCAATCTTCCGATTAGATAGGAATCGTGGCCTTTTTTCCCCATGGGGTTTTTTGGTCTTTACTGTGGACAGCGGTTTTTGCTGTCCTCTGTAACTTCAGGGACAAACGAGTCAAATAAATCAAACTGATCAAACCAATCAAGTTTATAGTGGGAACGGGTGTTTGGCCGCTGGAGGGGTTGCAGGAACAGATCAAGTTTCATTTGTCCCTTTGTAGCTCGCAGTTGTGGGCTTGTACCCCTAGGGCATGCTCTGCCATTGTAATCTAGATAAGCTTGTCATATGTACCACAAAAAGTGGGGGGGCAAAAGAAAGTGGGGAGTGTTATAGAAAAGTGGCATTTGGGGTTAGCGAGACCTTATTGTTTGAATAATGTTAAATCTATGCTCTGTGACGTCTGGAATGTGAAATATTGTCACTAAGCCGTTAATCGTATGATTTTAGGACACCTAGTCGTCGGAAGAGATTATTTCAAGGCTCTGGTGTTTTTTAGACGATTGTTAAAAGTACTTGCATCTGGTTTGCACACTGTCATTTGCTGAACAACGGCTTGTCCTGTGTGTGTGAGTAACTGACCATCTCTGCTGTATACAATGGAGATTAAACCCACTTTGTACTCTCGTCCGTTGTCAAGTGTCTTGTTTAACTGTTGTATAACACTAGAAGGTCACCCGATTACTGGTGAAATAAAATACTCAATTATAATGTTTTCTACTAAAATATGCTTATAATTCTAAAAAGGAAACAAATAAAAAGACAATGCAATGATTTGCAAATCTTACCAACCCATACATTATTTCCAATAGAACATATTGAAAACATATCAGATGCTGAAATAGATATTTTACCATTTAATGGAAAATAATGATCCAATTTTAACTTTGATGTCAACACCACCTTAAAGTTGGAACAGTGTGATGTTTACCATTGTATAGCATTCCCTTTTCTTTTAACAGCTGTCTGTAAACATCTGGAAAGTGAGGAGACCAGTTGCTGGAGTTTTAAAAGAGGAATGTTGTCCAATTCTTGTCTGATGCAGGATTCTAGCTGCTCAACAGTCTGGCTCTTTATCACCAGGTTTGACGTTTTATTTTCTGTTGTTGAAAGGTCTGGACTGCAGACAAGCCAGTTCAGCACCTGGACTCTTCTCCTGTGAAGCCATGGTGTTGTGATGGATGCAGTATGTGGTTCAGCACTGTCTTGCTGAAATATGCAAGGTCTTCACTGAAAGACAAGTTGTGTGGATGGGAGCATGGTTCGAATTACGGAAGAGCTCGGCTCCCCTGAGAGGGACATGAGCTCCCCTGAGAGCCTACCCCTGAGGCATTTAGGGGGAGCTCTAAAGAATTGTCCACTTTAAGATATATTTTATTTTCTATACATTGAGGTTCCTGAAATAAAAAGAATAAACATGTCATGGCTGTGTGTGTTTATGTGCTATTTAATGTTCAATATTTCTAAACATTTGCCTCAACTAGTTAACATAATTCCATATATTCCTGTTATGCCCGTGGCAATGCTGGAGGAGAATTGTTAGATTTACGTAGCCGCACATGAACTCCTCATTAGTGAATGGGTGGACTGGGTGGCACCGAAGTAACCAGTAAGGGAATGGGGCGTCACAGTAAATGCATGCGAGCAGGATCTGATTTAAAATGGAGGAACCACACAACTGTCTTGAACAAAAGGGTTTAAAAGTTTTGTTGCAGTCCACAATTTTGTTTTTTTTACAGATTGAATTGTTAATGTTGTTCCTGAAATTTAAATATAACTCCACTTTGATGGTTATGCAGTTATTGACATCATCAATGCAGTGATTGAACTATATGGTTGTTGCTTATTTACTAAGCCATAGTCTCAGATTTTAAGAGAATACAGTTTATTAAATAGTACTATACTTTGATCTTAAATAACGTGGAAACCTGACATGTACCTGTACCTTAAGTATGGTACCTTACTTCCTAAAAAAGATGTAATCATTAAGATGTTTAATAATACAGCAAAATGTTATCTTTGAGTATTTTTTTCTATAATATTTGTACAATAAAAAGTTGTTTTGTGAATAACCTTATTGTCTTTATCATGTTTTTATTTTCCAAAAAAAACCATTTAAAAAACAAGGTTCGTCTTATAATCAGAGCTGTCCTATATTCGGGCCAATACGGTAGTATCTCAACAACTGTCTACATACCTAGAAATGCTGATCATCAATCATTTAGTGCACTCTTGCTGTCCTCTCTGCAGCTATATGACCTTGAAACTTTGGCTGATCATCCTGCTGGCCAGGGCCAACTTCCTGCTCCAAAAGTAGGTGCCTCTCTGGGCCTCTCTGTTGACCTGAATGTGCTGTAAATTGTAACTGCATCTGAACTTCAAGTGGAATATAATGTTTAAGCTTCAGGAACTTACTACACCCTCAGAGGCGCATAAGAGAAAAGGCGCTTAAGTCAGTGGGAGAATGTGCATAAAGGCAAAATCGACCCAGCCACATTTTGAGGTCATTTTGAGGTCACTCTGCCTACCGCTTGTATCTCGAGTGAAGGCGCAGAGATTGGAGACTTAAGTCAACTGCAGAATGCACCCAGCTCGAAAAGCATGCAACTGGTTGCACGTAACTCTTACACAGGTGGGAAAACTGGACCCTGAAGGACTAATTGTTAGCACTGTCATGACCAGATCATTTCTCCCTTTTGTTTGTTATGCTCAAGATTCTTACTCTCTGTACTTTTGGTCGAATGTTCTTGTTGATGGTATACCTAACACCCTTAAGGGCCGTGTATAGACCTTTTCGGGCCAGCCCCCCGGAAGTACCACGTCCGCCATTGGCGGAGTATGCCACACAGCGACACTTCACGGGTTTTGCAGATTAACCAGTGTTTTTCTCTTTCTACAAATATATATTTTTATATTGTCGAGTCGGCCGAGTGGGAATACATGTTCCGTCATAAACTGTGCCAACAATGGCGTGAAAATTCAACAATGTAAGAAGAAAGTATGAAAATACACAAGCCTTTACTGCACGAAGATGGCCTTGTTTGCAGCCATACAGTTTGCACCGATTTCCTGGGCGCACCGACAACCAAGAAGTTAGGAAGACGTGGGTGAAAAATATCAACAGAAATGGACTTTGTTCCAAATGAATACAGCCGGGTGAGTTTTCGTTAACATTCAAGCTCGTACTACTCATAGTCTCGCTGAGAGTCCCGGACGATTCTGGCCGAAAGAAAGAAGAACAGCAGTATTATGGCTACTGTAGCCCTCGGCACTAGCACAAGCCTATGAATGAATGAATGAATGAATGAATGAATGAATGAATGAATGAATGGAAAATGATAAAAATAAATTAAAATAAATATAACATTAACACATAGCCTAATTTACCGCTAGCGTTAACGTTACAGTAACATAATCTTTATGGCTTGTTGATGTTAGTTATAGCCAGCGTTGCATTTTTCACGTATTCCCACAGTTTTTAGTGTTTGGTTATGGAAATAGATCATGCTATTTCCATAACAAATCATTAAAAACAGCGATAAACTACCTTCATCTGTAACTGGAGGCCACTGCCTAACATTAATTCAAGACATGTCAGGTGTTATCCGTAACAGATGCTCCACGCTGCTGTGTTTGGGTTACTTAGGTGGAGCACCGCACACTCCAATTATGTCTAGGCCACTAGGGGGCGCATGTACACAATTTTTAAGTCGAAAAGGTGTATACTCTCTTGCCATGTGTCGCCGTCATCACTTTTGATTTATACTAGCACGGTCTCCGCTATGTTACGCCACAACGCAAGATGGACAATCACGAACTAGCTTAAGTTACTAAACTTATCTCTTGCGTTTTTCCACTTTCTCACCGTCTCGGCCGTATCCAGACCCACATTCATCGCAATCTCCCTCAATGAATTACTAGAATATGTGCTGTATTTGTGGTGTGGAGAACAAGAATCGCACAGATGTGGGTACGTCCTCTTTTCTTCAATGCGCTCTTTTCTACGCGGATGTAGAATTGACCAATCAGAGGCCTCCTTTCTCTCCTCTCTGTGACACTGTCTGCGTCGACCTACAATTTTGGGGAGGTGCACCAGAGTGTCTGCGCAGTGTCAGCGTAGGGTGGGGGGGCATCTCTGCGTCGTCTGCGTAGGTGACGCAGATGACCTGACGTTCGAGTATAAATCAGGCTTTAGTCTTGGAAGCAGGTGGGCCACTGACTCTTGACCTGAGGAGCTGCCTCCCTTTGTATTTTTGTCAATTTTGTGGAATTTGGTTTTTCCTTTTCAGCACTTTTCATTGCGCTGGATTGTATGTGCAAGGCCACTAGGTTTTTGATTAGATGCTTTGTCACAAGAGTGAACTGGTTTTTGTCACAGCATATTGCTCGGGAAAAAGTCCTTGTAAGTAGTCAGACTACCCTGTGTGACACAGAGTGCTAAAATTTTTGCAGCTGTTAATCCTTTCCTATCTGTCTGATGGTTTTTTGTAGTTTTTGTTGGTATGTAGTTCTTTCTTGATGTGCTTGTGTTCCTTTTGTTTTTCCCCTGTCCCATGTTTGTGGGAATAGTGTCATGAGACTCTGTGTTCCACTCATAATCCATCCCAGAATCCCCTTCCCAGGTGATACGAAATATTTTATATGCTAACAAGGTGAACACCTTGTAGTGAACGAAACACCCTAACAACCATGGACAGATGAGCGGATCTGTGATTTACATGTGACCTGAAAGACTCAGAATGAATAAGTGGTAAAACATCATCTTTATTTTTCTAGCACCAAGAAGGAAGTAAACTAGCTGCCTTTCAAAGCTTCAAAAGGCTCAAATATGAAATTTTTGTGGAAGTAGAACAAAATTCAGGTATTTCAAGAATGGCCTCTCTCTCACCTGGACACGTGTGTGGATGTGAGTACTTTAAGATTTGTTTCTCCTTCACAGTGTATGGTACAGCTTGATCCAATTGACTCATCACCCTAGCAGCTTATGAACCCTTACCTTTCCCTCATTAATCACAACAGTGTTCAACAAACTTGTAGTTGGTAGTAACTTGTTCTTTTTGACCCATCCATCCATTATTTATACCTCCTTCTTCTGTTCATGGTGACATGGGTCTGCTGCTGCTTATCCCAGCTTGTGGCAAATGCAGGGGATTCACTTGTACATTTTGAGCTCTGAAGTATTTTTTTTCTTCTTCCAATTCATATAATTTCCTCTTACATCAAGCACATTAATGGAGAAGGCACCCTAATTTACAAAAATACATTTTAAGCCCCACTCAATCTTCATAAATAAATTATATTATATATGTACAGTCAAGCCCATAATTACTCATACCCCTTGCAAATTTTGACTTAAAGTTACTTTTGTTCAACCAGCAAGTTTGTTTTGATTGAAAATGAGACAGGCATCTCACAGATGATAAGATAATGTACAAGAGGCATCATTATGGAAAAAAATCTAATCCAATGAAGATTAAACCCTGTGTACGCAAATTTTATATAGATGGCATTAATCAAAATCCATTGTATTTTGAAGTCTGTTGTTTTTTTTTTTTTTATTATAAATAACTGTCTGTTTTTGCATAAATGAACAAATATGCCCAAAAAAAAAAAAAAGGCTTTCACAAGTGGCCAAACATCAGCACTATTTGATTGTCCCCATGCTTCTGGCCAGCGGTGTACAGTACAGTATGTGGGTGTGTGAACATGTTTGTGTTGCTTCAACTGCTTGTAGGCATGTGCCAGAGCCAGCTGATGCTCTAATGCTTAATGTAAAATGAGAAGGTGGCAGAATAACATCCAGAGGCATCCTTATCTCCCAGCTGTTTTTTCTACTTGTATTGCAAAACTAAATTGCCATTTCTCCCTGCTCCATCTAACCAAATAAGGAGCCATTTATAATTTGACAGACCTCAGGCATTGAGTCACATGTTAAACAGTTATTAACTGTTCTGTATTTTCTTCCATATCAAATTACTGTAACCAGAATAATTTTATGTGTGTTTTTCAATGTATTACATTTACCAATTTTACTTCTTGGACAAGACTAGTTATGTGTCTCTTTTTTGTGTGTCTTTGGAAGAATTTGACGTTCAGGACCTGATGACAACGGATGAAGTGATTAAAAAAATTCCGCCCACATCTTTACCCTACATTGAATGAGATGAGGTAGAACATTTTGCAAATCTTTAGCCTGATGGTATAGATGGGCCTCTTGAGGCACAAATGAAGTCATCAGAGCATCTGCTGCACCATAAAGAGCTGTCTGTGGCCCAGTGGTGCAGAACTGTGTTAATCTCTTCCTCTCATACAGATACGACTGCCATGTTACAGTATTCACCCTGACTGATACAAACATTGCATGTATAGTCATAAAATGGCATTCCGCTTGAATACCAGCAATTTTAAATTGCTTTCTGGAG
>JAGFBZ010000575.1:0-29280 GCA_018398805.1 Hirundichthys speculiger
AAAACTATACAGTACAAACAAGAAGAAATACAAAGAACTTTCAGAAAATACTACAAGCGCTTGTATACACAACCCCAATTAGAAGGTGATCAGCAAATTGATGACTTTTTAAAGTCTCTCAATTTACCATCTATATCACAAAAACAAAATGAAATATTAACAGCCCCTATTACTGAGATAGAGCTAACTAAGGCCATCTCTACCCTAAAATCAAACAAATCACCTGGTCCGGACGGCTACTGCTCACAGTGGTATAAGGCATTTAAAGCTGAGCTGGTACCAACCCTTCTCAGAGCTTGTAATATGACATCAATAGATGCTAAAATGCCCCCCTCTTGGAGTGAGGCGGTGATTTCCGTTATTCCTAAGGAGGGAAAAAATAAATTAGTGTAGTTCATACAGACCCATCTCGGTGCTGAATGTTGACTATAAACTTTATGCAACCATCCTCGCCAGAAGACTGGACAAAGTTCTTCCTCAGCTTATACATAACGACCAGACCGGATTTATTTCTCAAAGACAGACTCACGATAACATTAGGTGATCATTACATGTATTACATCATATCCAGTAGAATAATACTGAAGCTTGTTTAGTTAATACAGACGCCGAGAAGGCCTTTGACTCGATAAGTTGGTCTTTCTTATACAAAGTTTTAGAAGGATTTGGCCTGGACAACATTTTTATTAGAGGGATCTGTACATTATATAACAAACCATCTGCTCGGATAAAAATAAATGGATACCTTTCTGATACCATTACACTGGAACGGGGCTCGAGACAGGGATGTCCAATTTCACCCCTTTTATTTGCACTTTATATAGAACCCCTAGCCTTGTGGATAAGACAGACTCAGAATATTAAAGGCATCTGCATTAATGGAGAAGACCACAAGGTGGCACTATACGCTGATGACGTTTTGGTTTATTTAAGTAAGCCTCCTAACTCACTTCCTCAATTAATGACCATCCTAGAAAAATTTGGTAATTACTCAGGATATAAATTAAATATACAAAAAACACAAATCTTGGCCCTTAACTATCAACCCTCAAAGCAACTTAGAGAGAAATTCCATATTAACTGGGATCAAAAGTCGTTAAAATATCTCGGAATAAACTTGCCGGGGAGGATTCAAGCACTGGCAGAGATAAATTATGGCCCCCTCTTAACGAAAATTAAAAATGATATACACAGATGGAATTCAATTTCTTTTCTTAGTCTTAGTCACAGAATTGATTCAGTAAGAATGAATATCCTCCCACGATATCTCTACTTGTTTCAGGCTCTCCCTGTAGAAATTTCATCAAAACAATTTTCCGAACTGAATAAGATTAATTCCAGATTTATCTGGCAGGGTAAAAAACCCAGGGACAGATTTAAGACTTTACAACTCTCAAAAGAGCAAGGTGGAATGTCACTACCTAATTTTAAAGATTATTTTTATGCAGCTCAGATTAGACCCCTAATTAATTTGTGTAATCCATCTTTTCAAGCTAGATGGAAAGATATAGAACTCTCAAGTCTAGCTGATCCCCCAATACAAGCAGCACTAGCTCACAAACATCTGGGTGGACTTGTAGATCAGATACTGAACCCATGAATCAAAGTGCAGCTGAAAATCTGGCATATGATAAAAGATGAGTACAAACTGAATAACAGGTTACAAATAATCCAATGGTGCGCTTACGATCCGGAGTTTAATGCTAACGTAAAGGATTTAAATCATGGATTCCGAAAGGGATAACGACATACTATTCTCTTACAGAAAAGGGACAATTTAAAAGTTTTGATAGGTTGAAGGAAGACTGTAACCTGGACAGAACTGATTTTTTCAGGTTCCTCCAGGTACGTAGTCGTTTTGAACATATCAGAAAGGAAACAGACCTTAATGACCCCATATCAAAAACTTTTATTGATGCTTATCAAAAAAAATCAAACAAGGGTGTCATCTCCAGGATTTATAAAGGCCTATTGTCTAAAAAGTCCCACAATACAGATTATGTTAGGAAAAAATGGGAGAGGGAGGGTAATCTGTTAATATCTGAGGAGGATTGGCTCAACATTTGCCAATCTCAGTGGAAATGCACCAGCTCCCATTCATGGCGAGAGTTCGGTTGGAAATGTATGATCCGTTTCTTTATTACACCAAAACAAAAGGCACATTTCACTGGAGGGGAGGCTACGTGCTGGAGGCAACGTGGACACCAAGAAGCCAATCACTGGCATATCTTTTGGGAATGCCCGGTGATTGAATCCTTTTGGGCAGAACTTCATAAAGTATTAAGTGGTCTGTTTAACACTAATCTACCTAAGCAGTTTTCCACATTATTTTTAGGAATTTTTGATTTACAGGTCAGGAAAGCAGATGAATACTTATTTAATATTTTGATAACTGCTGGTAAAAAAGCACTTACAAAACGTTGGTTACTCCCCGACCCACCCACAATACAGGAGTGGATAAGTACTGTAAATGACATTTACTTTATGGAAAGGATCACCTTCTCCCTCCGCCTTAAAAAAAACCATATTTACTGAAAGGTGGGCTCAGTGGGTTAAAAATGCCGGTCTGGAACAGACAGAAGCACGGAATGGGTGACCTTGCAATGCTGTTATTTATTTTATTTTATTTGAATGTTTTGTTGGATCTAAGGATTAATCTGTATCACTCACACTTTACTCCAAAACTGCCTGGTTTTTTTTTCTCTTCTTTTTGCTCGCTCTATGTGGATCTATCTTTCCCAGTTTGTTCAAAGTTTTTAGATGTAATTCATTTAACATTGAGTATTTTGTTTATTATTTTGTACACACAAAAAAATAATTGTGAGTGACATAAATAACATAGTATGTTCCCTGAAAGTAACTACTGTATTGTAATGCTCTCACAAAATAAAAAAAAAAAGATTGGTAACATAATCATCAAGGATGATGAGGCATTTCTACTCACTACAGATGTTTACACCGTGTATTTTGATCATCACCGTCATGCATTTAGAATTGAGGAGGTAGATGATAAGTTTACTGGGATTAGTTTGTCTGACCTGACTTACTTTCGGCCTTATGTTCGCCAGTTTTCCTCTGCCAATGACAACATGATTTATATTGTCCCATACTGCTGTTTTGTATGAATTAATTTTTTTCAAATGAGATTCAATACAAATGTTGCCATGTACATTTTTGTGCTTGTGTTTATTTGGGCTGGGTGGGACTGGTGGGGGTGTAGCACCACACATTTCTTCTTAACACCAACTTTTAGTTGGATCAGCATTCTTTGTTGTTAAATCTAACACCGACTTTTAGTTGGTTTAACACTCTATATTGTTACCAATAAAACCAACTTTTAGTTGGTTCAACACCCTTCCTTGTCAAAAAGAAAAATCAAATAACACTTAAAAGTATGAAATCCACACTACACTGGTGTTGGTGTTAAGGGATAAGTGTTACTGTTAACACTGTAATTTAACATCAATACTGGTGCAGTGTGGATTGCACACTTTTAAGTGTTATGTGGTGTCTCTTTTTAACAACGTGTAGTGCAAACTCAACTAAAACGGAGTGTTTAAAATGTTAACATTTTCAAAAGTGTTAATTTAACACTGGAAAATGTGGTCACATATACACACCATAATGGTGTTAAATTTAAGACCATGAGTGTTAATTTAACATTGGTATTTTTGCTGTGTAGATGACATTAAGGCATCCTTTGTTATTCCATGTACTGTTTAATTGGTAACAATCTATTAACTCTGTTTGTTCCCAGGGGAGCTCATTGGTTTGGAGTACCTTTACCAGCAGACAGGCTCCAGTTAGCCGTGCACAAAAATCGTTTTATTCCCCGGATTATGGTTTAAAACCCATGAACTTCACCAGGTATCGGCTATGTCAGTGTCTCACAAGATGAAGGAATGTGACATTTTCACTCGAGCTCGCAAATCGGTTATTCACAAGACAAAGGAGGCCCTGGCACCTGAGCGGGCGGACACGAGCAAGATGGCCGACATGGCGGATGTGCTAGCAGAGCTAAAGTCTCTCCGTTCGGAGTTTGGGCTGAAACAGGACGGTATAAATAACCGTCTTGGAGATGTGACAGATGCGATAGCAGCATTAGAGGGCAAACTGGATGAAGTTAAAAAAGATGTGTCAGCACACACTAAACGCATCGAAGAAGCGGAGAAACGTGGGGCTTTAACGGAGGAGGAACTTGAGACAACACAGGCTGAATTAGCCTCAACTGCAAAATGGCTGACATACTTGGAGGCGAAGACCGACGACTTAAAGAATCGAAGCAGGAGGAAGAATCGAAGCAGGAGGAAGAACCTGTGCGTGTTTGGTTTGAGAGAAGGGGCCGAGGGAACCCGTCCACTACTGGATTTTGTTCGGGAAATGCTGCCAAAGTGGCTGGATCTCGGCCCAGACCAGAACCCGGTGTTGGAGAGGGTGCATCGCACCCTGGCGCCACCGAAGCTTAACCAACACAGAGCGGTCCTGATTCGTTTTTGGAAATTTCAGGACAGGGAGACTGTGTATCATCTCTCATCACAGTAGAACATCCTACAGGACGGAGCAAAAATCACCTTTGTGCAGGATCTCTCAGCCGAAATGATGCGGAGACGTCGGGAGTTCAACACAGCCAGAAAGTTGTTCACAGAGATGGGAATATTCCGGGGATTTCAACTTAATCCTTCTAAGATCAGAGTGGTCCATGACAGGAAGGTACTCCTCTTCTCTTCACCGCGGGAGGCGGAGGAGTTTTACCGTGAAATTCATTCTAAAGGATAAACTTTACTGTACAGTCTGTTGTCTGCTTTCTGAAATAGACAACATCGGTGACGGGGATTTAATTAACAGGACTAGTGATGTGAGTGTTGACCCGGTATAATTATTTTAAAGAGAAAGTAAAACATATCATACATTGATAATGAACAATATGTAAGTAGTGTGAACAGGGTCTGGTGCTACTTCGTTTTCCTCCCTCATTATGATTTTGAGAAATACGTTATGATTGAGTGAAAGTATTATCATTATCATTCCAGCTAATTTCCTTTTAAAGTTAACTTCAACGAATGGCAAATGTGTTAGAAAGGGAGAGGAAGGATTTTTTTTTTTTTCCTGTCTATAATTTGGTGAAGGTACAGACCCAATTTTTTTTGTCTTTTTCTTTTCAATAATTTAATTTACTCCTTTTTTAATATCCGGGGAAGACAAATGTTGCTAAGGGATGTGTTGTGCACGGTTGATAATGGGTCAAGCTTCCACATTGTTAAACTTGGATTTGCGTAGATTAGCTGCTCCTCATGCAAATGTGGATCAGAACCAGCCCAGTTGCTTTTTGGAACTTTGGGAATGTGGGGAATAATGGTTAGGTTTATAGTACTTCAGTTGGGGAAGTGCTTAGGACAGGGAGGGGTGGGGGGAGGGATACCTGGCATGATGTTTTACATTCATAGTTTGTTTTTCTTTTTACCTTTTTATGTCAGCAGTGCATTTGCTTTTCTGTTTTTTCTCCAACTAGACAGGTTTACATCTTATACAAAATTAAAACACAAATATGTCTCAAATAAAATTACTAGCTGGAATGTCAGAGGGCTAAGATAAATAGCTAAAATAAAGCAAGTTTTAAATAGGATTAAGCAACTTAAGTCCAAAATAGTTTTCTTGCAAGAGACACATCTAGAAGCCGCAGAAATCGGCAGATTACAAAAAAGATGGCCAGGTCAGATCTTATATGCCCCCTACAATAACCGTGCTCGGGGCGTGCTCATACTTATACACAAATCCATATCGTTTCAAGTTGATAATGTTATTTGTGATCAATCTGGTCAATACATCATTGTCCAGGGTAACTCAAACTGAATTTGGTTTGCATTTACGGTCCAAATGATGACAACCCAATATTCTTTCAAAATTTGTTCCTCACTTTGTCCACTTTGCAAGGTATGTACATTATGGGTGGTGATTTTAACTGCACTTTAGAGCCTACAAAAGATCGCTCAACTAACTTTGACTCTACTCATACACAGACAAGGAGAATATTGTTGCAGTTGTGTAAAGATTTGAATTTGGTTGAAGTATGGAGGGAAATGCACCCAGATGAAATTGAATATTCCTGTTACTCAAGTACATATGGAACCCACTGACGCATTGATTATTATTTGGTCTCTTCTGGACTTTTATATAAAATTAAAGAATGTTGGTATGATAGCATTGTCATAAGTGATCATGCAGCTGTATCATTAAATTTGCATATAAATACATTTATTCACAACTCCAGGAGATGGAGATTCCCAGTCGAATTACTTAAGGATACAGAGTTTATAAAACTTGCTGAAGGACGCATTGATAATTATTTTGAAACAAATCTTGATCAGACTGATGCATGCGTGAGATGGGAGGCATTTAAGGCATATATGCGTGGGGAAATTATTAGTTATACAAATTTTAAAACTAAACAATGGCGTATGGAAATGGAAACACTGGAAAACCAAATTAAGTTGTTGGAACAAGACCTGTATAATAATTACAACCATTTGGAAGTAAAGGAATTGCAAATTATGAGAGTTAAATATAACAAGCTATAAAGAAGAAAAAAGTTTGATGTGGCTTAAACAATCCTATTACGATCAGGGAGAAAAATGTGGTAAATTATTGGCTTGGCGACTCAAGAAAAAACAATCAGATAGGGCAGTTAATAGTATTATGACATCTAAGGGGAACTTGACCTCTGACCCACTGGACAATTGTTTTAGGGAATTTTATGAATCTTTGTATACATCAGAGAGTGAAGGTGATCCAGAGAGTCAAAATTCATTTTTAGATCAGTTGGAATTTCAGACTTTGTCAGAAAGTGAACAACAAAAACTAGATTGTAATCTAACAATAAAGGAATTGGCAGAGGCCATTCAAAATATGCAGAGTGGAAAAGCACCGGGACCGGATGGTTTTCCTATCGAATTTTATAAAGACATTTAAAGAAAAACTTCTGGTCCCACTTCAAGCCATGTATGAGGAATTTTTCACAAAAGGAATACTTCCACCATCCACTTGCAATAATAACTTTAATTCTTAAACCAAACAAACCCCCAAATGAGTGCTTCTCTTTCAGGCCGATTAGTTTGATGGGATGTGACACTAAAATACTCTGCAAGGCCTTGGCCAGAAGACTAGAATTGCGCCTTCCATACCTTGTTTCTAATGATCAAAATGGTTTTGTTAAAAATAGACATGGATTTCACAATATTCGACGTGTTCTGAATATATTGCATAAAAAATGCGGTTTTAGGGATACAGCTGTATTGTCCTTAGACGCGCGCCAAGACTTTGATAGGATAGAGTCTTTTAAAGTGCTTCCACGATTCGGAATTGGTGCAAGTTTTTTTTAAATGAATTCGGCATTTGTATGTGTAGTGTATTGAAGTGTCAGAAGTGCATTTCCCGGTTTGCTCCCTAGGTGGCACTGTAGCTTTGTTGTGATGTTAACTGTGTTGATGTTGAGACTACAGAATAAATGCAGCGGTAGACTGACAAGACATGGCTTCATCCTCTTCATATATTACATGGTGTCAGAGTGAAACTTAAGGAAAAGAAAAGGAAGAAAATGGAGCAGATGAAACCGCCGACCTCATTAAGTCTAGAAGGAAATCTAGCGGAAAATTGGAGGGTCTGGATCCAGAGATTTGAACTCTTCCTTGTCGCCAGCGGAATTGGTGAAAAGTCCGACGCAGTGAAAAGAGCCACGTTCCTACATGTGGCCGGGGACGAAGCAATTAAGGTATTTAACACGTTTGAGTTCGATGAGGACGTCGATGATTACGAAGCCTTGAAAGAGCTGTTCCGCCAACATTGTGAGCCAAGGAAAAATGTGACGTATTTGAGACACCTGTTCTTCACACGAGTGCAAGGAAAATCAGAAACTGTTGATGCATATGTGACTGATTTAAAGAGTAAAGCAAGAGATTGTGAGTTTGAGCATCTTACCGACTCACTGATCCGGGATAGAATCGTGTGTGGAATCGCGGATGATCAAGTCAGAGGACGACTACTGAGAGAACCTGACCTCACGCTACACAAAGCAATAGACATTTGTAGAGCAAGTGAGTTAAGCCGGAGTCAGCTGAAAAGTCTACACGAGGAAATTGAAATTCCTGTTCATAAGGTCACCAAGCAAAACAACATGATAAAAAGAGAGATAATGGTGCTACATCACAGAGTACAAAAATGAGAAATCAACGAAACTGCACCAGATGTGGCTACAGGCATGAGCCGAGGAAATGCCCTGCCTACGGACAAGTTTGCAAAGCCTGCCACAGAAAAAATCATTATGCAAAAATGTGCAATTCACAAAGACACACAGATAAGCATAAAGTGCAACAGATAAACAAGGCAGAGGCAGATGATGAAGAATTCTTTATTGGCTCAATCCAAGCAGAAAAACATGACCATCCGGTCTCACAGATTAATACTGTGGATGCAAAGAAAGAAAAGTGGCATGAAAATCTGATTGTCAACAAGAAAGTTTTGAAAGTAAGGCTGGATACTGGAGCTGATTGTAACGTCATTTCCATGAGTGACCTCAGAAAGCTGAGATTGGACAAAAAGGTGAGCAAATCTCACTCCAAGCTTGTTGCTTATGCAGGCCACAAAATTCAAGCTAAAGGGAAAATCATGTTGACATGTCAATACAAGGAAAAGAAATATGGTGTGGAGTTTGAAGTCATAAAGAATAAAGCACCTGCAATCCTGGGAGGAGAGTCATGTGAAGAAATGAGTCTTGTCAAAAGACTACATGTAATTAACACAGAGAGTGACATTCTTAGTGAATATGAGGACCTGTTCACAGGATTAGGCTGCATGCCAGGAGTGCACCACATTAAGACAGATCCAGATGTCACTCCAGTGGTTCATGCACCCAGGAAAGTGCCTGTCGCCCTGAAAGACAAAATTGAAACAGAGTTGAAAAGAATGGAAAAATTAGATGTGATAACCAAACAGACAGAGCCCACGGATTGGGTAAATAGTATGGTGACGGTAACAAAGCCTAACAAAGTTCGGATCTGCATTGACCCTCAGGACCTGAACACAGCCATTAAACGAGAACATCACCCACTGCGCACAATAGAAGAAGTGGTAGCTGAAATGCCGAATGCCAAAGTTTTTTCAGTTTTGGATGCAAATCATGGATTTTGGCAAATCCAACTAGATGAAGAAAGCTCTCACCTGTGTACATTTAATACACCTTTTGGTAGATATCGATTTAAAAGACTTCCATTTGGTATATCATCAGCACCAGAGGTGTTTCAGAGGTGCATAGCCAGACACCTAGAAGGGCTAGAGGGTGTAGTCAATGTAATAGACGACATCTTAGTTTGGGGAGAGAGCATTGAGCAGCATGACCGTCGTTTGAGGCAACTGCTGGACCGTCTCAGAATCAATCTGAAACTGAACAAAAGTAAATGTAAGATAAGAATGACTGAAATCACTTACATTGGACATGTGCTCAGTGAGGAGGGACTCAAGCCTGATCCTGAAAAGATCAGAGCCATTCAAGATATGCCTTCACCAGAGGATAAAGCTGCACTTCAGAGGTTCACCGGGTTACTACAATACCTCTCTAAGTTCATCCCTAACCTCTCAGACACAAGCGCCCCTCTGAGGAAGCTGGACGGAAATGTGGAATGGCACTGGGGGACAGAACAACAACAAAGTTTTGACAAACTAAAAAGTCTCGTCAGCCATTCACCAGTACTCAAGTACTATGATGTTGACAAGCCAGTTACACTATCTGTTGATGCAAGCACAGAGGGCCTAGGAGCGGTGTTGCTTCAAGAAGGACAACCAGTAGCATATGGTTCCAGGGCATTAACTGACTGTCAAAAACGTTATGCCCAAATCGAGAAAGAATTGCTCGCAATAGTGTTCGGCTGCGAGAAGTTCCATCAGTATCTATATGGACGACATGTCCATGTAGAAAGTGATCACAAGCCACTTGAAGTGATATTCAAAAAATCACTCCTCAGCGCCCCAGCCAGACTACAGAGAATGCTCATGAGGCTACAAAAGTACAGTCTTGAGTCAAGTACAAACCAGGCAAAGAGATGCATATCGCTGATGCCCTGAGCAGAGCATTTCTAAAAGAGCACCATGAGAAACTCCTTGATGAAGAACTGGAAGTCAACTGTGTCAGCCTTCAACTTCCAGTGTCAGAGGAAAAGGTGCAGGAGTTTAGGAAAGCAACAGAAGAGGATGCTGAGTTGGGACTGGTCACAGATGCGATTCAGAGAGGTTGGCCAGATAAACAGAGGCAACTTCCAGACAAAATCAAACAATACTGGACATTTAGAGAAGAACTGAGTTATGTTGATGGACTCATATTCAAGAACTCAAGGTTAGTGGTGCCACACACACTGAGAAGTGAAATGCTCAGAAAAATCCATGAGTCACACATGGGTATGGTTAAGTGTAAGGAGAGAGCCCGTGATGTACTGTACTGGCCGGGCATGGCCAAACAGATAGAGGAAGTTGTGGCTCAATGTGCTGTATGTAACACACATAAGAACAGTAATCCCAAAGAGCCACTTATGTCACATCCAGTACCTGAGAGAGCATGGGCAAAGATAGGCGTGGATTTGTTTCACTTCAATGATGCAGAGTTTTTATTGTGTGTGGATTACTTTTCAAAGTTTCCAGAACTTGTCAAACTGAGTGGAACCTCAAGCAAACATATCATCATTGGACTCAAGTCGATATTTGCAAGGCATGGTGTGCCAGATGAGTTATTCTCAGACAATGGCAGACAGCTGGTGAGCCAGGAGATGGTGGACTTCAGCCTTGAGTGGGGTTTCAAACACACCACCTCCAGTCCCACTTTTCCGCAGTCGAATGGACAAGTTGAGAGGGCCGTCCAGACAGTTAAAAACCTGCTGAGAAAAGCACAGGACAGCGCTGGAGATCCATATTTGGCCCTGCTGGAATACCGGAATACTCCACTGAGCGGGGTTGGCCTCTCACCTGCTCAGATGCTCATGGGGAGAAGGCTCAAATCAAAATTACCAGTGACAAAGACATTGTTGCAGCCAGCTCTCTATAAAATGCCAGGAGCGACCTTGTGAATAGACAACAAAAACAAAAACAATACTTTGACCAAGGCACCAGGACACTGTCTGATCTCCGAGAGGGTGAAAATGTGAGGATCAGGCAAGGCAGCAAGTGGGAACCAGCCACTGTGATGAAGAAACACAATCCGCCGAGATCCTACATAGTCAGAACAACAGGAGGACAAGTGTACAGGAGGAATCGCAGACACCTGCAAAAAACTAAAGAGACTTCTTTTCCAGAGACATGTGACACTCCAGCAGAGCATGATGTGGGACAAGACACTTTGCCAAGTGCTGATCCACCCAGTCCCACTCCAGGCTGTTCCACTGTACCACACAGTCCAGGAGTTGTGACTGACAATACTGAATCCACAAACAGCCCAGTGACAACAACACGCTGTGGAAGGCCTGTGAAAGTGCCGCAGCGTTATCTGGACTAAGGAGAAAGACTGTTATAAGCGTGGTTTAACTGGTGATTACAGTAATGTAAAAGAAAAATAAAAGAACAAAAAATGGTTTGTTAAGGTTACACGTTGAGCTGTTATGCATGTAATCTTTCCACGTTAGGGTTATTCAGTCATGACTTTAAATGACTTATTACTCATGTTTTGTTAATTGAAATCCATTTGTGTAAGTCAAGTAAATTGCTGGTTTGATGTGCAAGAACTGTGCAGACTGGTTAGTGGATCTGATTAGTAAAATCAGATGCCATTTTGGTTAGTGAAGTAAGTTTAATCAGGATTATATTACTGTAGGGTGTACATTTTTTTTGTAAACCTGGTTTAATGCAGTGTATAACCTGTTGTAGTAAATGTTATGCCTTTGTTCTACATGGAAAAAAAAAAAACTGTCTTGAAAAAGGGAGATGTAGTGTATTGAAGTGTCAGAAGTGCATTTCCCGGTTTGCTCCCTAGGTGGCACTGTAGCTTTGTTGTGATGTTAACTGTGTTGATGTTGAGACTACGGAATAAATGCAGCGGTAGACTGACAAGACATGGCTTCATCCACTTCATATATTACAGTATGCAAACCCAACTGCTGAAATACTGACCAATAACAATGTTTCCAAACCATTTATTCTCCAAAGATCAACTAGACAGGGATGTCCCTTATCGCCTTTGCTATTTGTATTGGCTATTGAGCCATTGGCTTTGACTTTAAACTTTTTGTAAATTATGCACTGCTGTGATTATGATTTTATGTTATTATTTTTCTTATTCATTTATTTATTTATCTCTTAATTTTATTTATTTATATTTGATTTGATTAGATTTATTTATTTCTTTTCTTGCCAGGGTTGGGGATATTAAACTTATTTTCTTTGTTGAAATGTTACAACAAAAAAAATGTAAAAAAAAAAACAAAAACATAGAATTGGTGTCAATTCCCCGTCCTCCAAAAGTCTACTTAGCACGCTGTGATAGAGGCGTTAACCAAAATAATTTGATAAAAATAAAAACTGTCAGACACGTGGAGCCAAGAGAACTTGTAATTAGATGTGGACTATTGAATGTAAGGTCTCTTGGCTCTAAGTCTCTGTTAATCAATGATCTTATTACTGAGACTCGTTGCGATGTCTTCTGCTTATCAGAAACATGGCTACAAGAGGGAGAGTATGTGAGCTTAAATGAGGCTACGCCATCAGGTTATAATAATTATCATATTCCCCGGAGTACGGGTCGCGGTGGAGGAGTAGCAGCTGTCTACAACTCCAGCCTGCAAGTAAAAACAAAACCCAAATGTAATTATAATACATTCAAAAGCCTCACACTTAGTCTAACTTTTCCAAATTGGAGGTCAGAAAAGTCAGTCTTGTTGGTAGTGGTGTACCGGCCACCTGCTGGTGCTTATCTGGAGTTTCTGTCTGAGTTCTCTGATTTTTTAGCTGGTTTAGTGCTCAGCTCAGACAAAGTCATCATAGTGGGTGACGTTAACATCCACATGGATGTTGACAGTGACAGCTTTAAATTAGCCTTTACATCTCTCTTAGATTCATTTGGCGTCTCACAAAAAGTGAAAGAACCGACTCACTGCTTTAATCATATCCTGGATCTGGTCCTCACCTATGGTATAGATACTCATCACTTGTTAGTGTCGCCGCTGAATTCTCTTCTCTCGGACCACTTTTTAGTTACATTCGAGTTCAGCATTTGTGGCATTAAAACAGGAAATGAAATGTGTCATTACAGCAGATGTCTTTCTGAAGATGCTGTGAATAATTTTAAGGAGGTCATTCTCTCTCATCTCCCTATGGTGGAATATGATAGAATAGCTGAGGGCACCAACCTGAATCTTACTCCGGCAGACTTTGATCACCTTGTTAACAATACTGCCGATATGTTACATTCAGCCTTGGATGCGGTCGCTCCTCTGAGGAAGAGGGTTTCTTATCTCAGGAGCTCAGCTCCCTGGTATAATTCACATATTCGCATGCTGAAGCAGAATGCTCGTAAAATGGAAAGGAGGTGGTACTCCTGTAAATCTGCGGACTCCCATCGTGCCTGGAGAGATAGTTTAATAGTCTACAAAAGAGCCCTACGCAGAGCTAGAACATCTTATTATTCTTCGCTAATAGAAGAGAACAAACATAACCCACGTTTTCTGTTCAGCACTGTAGCCAGGCTGACAAAGAGTCACAACTCTGTTGGTCCATGCATTCCTGCTACTCTCAGTAGTGAAGACTTTATGAGCTTTTTTAGTGGGAAAATAATCAAAATTAGAGATGAGATCGGCCAGGCCCAGCTGTCGGCGGCTGTGAACGTCCCTGCAGCTTCGTTGATTTCTTCCGTTTCTGATTTGACTCTGGACTGTTTTTCTCCTGTGGGGCCTCTCTGAGTTGACCTCAACTATCAGTAAAGCTAAACCATCTACATGTCTGTTGGATCCCATCCCAACTCGACTGTTCAAGGATGTTATGTCCTCTATTGGTATATCAATTTTGGATCAGATTAACCTATCTCTACAATTAGGATATGTGTCACAGGTTTTTAAAGTTGCAGTCATTAAACCTTTGCTCAAGAAACCATCCCTTGACCCGGACATCTTGGCAAACTATAGACCAATATCCAACCTTCCATTTATCTCTAAAATTCTGGAAAAAATAGTTGCTAGCCAGTTAGGAGAACACCTGCATAGAAATGATCTATTTGAGGTCTTTCAGTCAGGGTTTAGAACTCATCATAGCACAGAAACAGCACTGATTGGAGTCACCAATGACCTCCTCATGGCCTCAGACAATGGATTAGTTTCTGTCCTGGTTCTGCTGGACCTCAGTGCTGCTTTTGATACTGTTGATCACGGCCTTTTGCTGCATAGATTGGAGCACACTGTTGGAATTAAAGGGACAGCATTAGGCTGGTTTAAGTCATACCTATCTGACAGGTTCCAGTTCGTCCATGTTAATGACGTTTCTTCTACGGACTAGGGTCTGCTATGGCGTCCCACAGGGTTCAGTTCTGGGACCAATCCTTTTCACTTTATACATGTTGCCCTTGGGAAAAATTATCCAGAGCCATGGCATAAACTTTCATTGCTACGCTGATGATACGCAGCTGTACTTATCTATGAAACCAGAGGAAACAAAACCTTTGGCTAAACTTCAAGGGTGTCTTAATGACATTAAGTCCTGGATGTCCTCTAACTTTTTGCTTCTAAACTCGGATAAAACAGAGGTTATTGTCTTTGGTCCCAAACACCTGAGGAATGGATTGACTGGATTTACGCTGGCTTCCAGCACAGTTGTGAAAAACCTTGGAGTCATTTTTGATCAGGATATGTCATTTAAGCAGCATATTAATCAGGTTTGCAAGACTGCCTTTTTTCATCTCCGAAATATTGCCAAGATTAGGAGCATCCTATCCCAGGGTGATGCCGAAAAATTAATCCACGCATTTGTTAGCTCTAGACTGGATTACTGTAATGCGTTGTTAGCAGGATGTCCGAAAAGCTCGCTGAATAGCCTTCAATTGATCCAGAACGCAGCAGCGAGGGTGCTGACAGGAATCCGCAAGCGAGATCACATCTCTCCCGTGTTAGCCTCCCTCCATTGGCTTCCCGTGAAATTTAGAATTGAGTTTAAAATTCTGCTTCTCGCATATAAGGCCCTTAATGGCCTAGCTCCGCGCTATTTACAAGACTTGATAGCATGTTATGCTCCTAATAGAGCTCTCCGCTCTCAGAGTGCAGGATTACTCGTCGTTCCTAGAATATCTAAAAGTAGGTTTGGAGGACGGGCCTTCTGCTACCAGGCACCTTTTTTATGGAACCAGCTACCAGTTTGGGTTAAGGAGGCTGATACTATCTCCATTTTTAAAACTAAATTGAAAACATTTCTGTTCAGTAAAGCCTACAATTAGTCTAATCTATAGTGTGTAGGGGCTAATAGTTATAACTATAGTTGTAGTAGCTCAGACTAGAGTAGCTCGTCTTAATCACAGCTTCGTCATAGTTATGCTGCTATAGGCCTACGCTGCAGGGGGACACCAACATGATCTGCTGAGTGGTGTCTCCACTGCTCTTCTCCTTTTTCTTCCCATTCTTCCTCCCTTCCTCCTCCTCCAGCTCATTTATAATAATTTGGAGCACCCTGTTACTGAAACTGTGCTCCATTTTCTTTGCTTTCCTGTGTTTGTTGTGCTGTTTCTGCCCCCTTTTCTTTCTGTGTATTTGCAGGCCAGAGTTTCCTGGGTTTCATGCTGACTTGCAGTTCCATCCTCTGTCCATCCCGGGGTTCTCCTCCACTTGTGTTTGGGTGCCGACTGGCGTGGTGATCGGCGACCTGGTCCTCTGGCCATCTCATCCCAGTGCTGCTGCCTCCATCTGTTTATGTTTATATATCGCATCCTTTTGTTTGAAATCCTACCCTTCTCTTTTCTTAAACCCAACCCCCCCCTCCCCCTTTTCTCGCACACACCTCACCTACACCCCACCCGCACATTACTGATACTCAAGAGCCTATCATGGCTCATTACGCTGACCACACGCCCAAGGGCCCTCCATAGCCCGCTTGCATTCACCCTACAACAATTCCACTACTTCTTTATTATTATTTTTTACTTTTTCTGTCCTACATCCTCTTTCTGTCCTGTTTCCCCTCTTTTCTTTCTCTACCCAGCTGGTCTTCATCAGGAAGGTCCCTCCATATGAGCCAGGTCCTGCTCAAGGTTTCTTCCTCTTAAAGTGGAGTTTTTCCTTGCCACTGTTTGGTATAAAGGTTTTTTTTCTCCCTACGTGGGAGTTTTTTACCTGCCATTATCATTGATTGGATTTAATGATATAATCTTAGTTAATGATATTTGCTCGGGGTCATGCTCTGGGTCTCTGTAAAGCGCCTAGAGACAATTGTCATTGTAACAGACGCTATATAAATAAAATTGAATTGAATTGAATTGAATTGTTCACACCCTAATGTTTGAAAACTTAATAAAAACTATCATTAAAAAAAGAGAAAAAAAACTCTGTTTGTTCCCAGGGGAGCTCACTGGTTTGCAGTACCTTTACCAGCAGACAGGCTGGATGCTTTGAGACCCTGACGCTCCTGACGCTCCAGACGAGGATGTTGCGGTCGCCACGCTGGAAGAGGCAGATGAAGGCGTAGAGGAGGACGTCCAGGACCGGACCTTCTTTGCACCAGAAACCTCTGCCAGCAGCGCAGCATCCCAGGCAGACGCACCCAGGTCTGAGCCATCCAGTCTAGTCGCCCCTGATGATGACTCTCCCAAAGCCTCTGAGCCAGACTCCTGCTCCACAGCACTCCTCACACTCTGAGGGAACCGCCACACCCTCAACTTCCTTTAACAGACACAAATATTGGAATGAAAGCTAAAGATTTCTATGGAAAACAGCTACTCAATTTAAAACTGTGGATGTTCAGTTTTATTTGCTCACAGCAGCTGTTTTTCTGTTTCATTTTCTGCTCAGGAGGAGGTCCAGGGTCCTGATGGTCAGCCAGGATACCAGCACGTCCTGGAACTGGCCAAGGCCCTGGTGGAAGTAGGAGTCTGGACCGACTCATGGCGCTGTGGCAACACCTGCCGGAGCGTGACAGACAGCGAGTGGTCCACCGCTCCAGACACCAGGAGAGGCAGCCCAAGGACCGGTTCAAGACAGTCAAGAAGACTTCCTGTCCTGGAAAAGAGTCTCCAGCGGTAAGTTCAGTTCCTCCTGTTGATACCTGTTATATTTGAACACTCTGTTTCACCTCTTCTGTGTTCCAGCTGCCTTCTTGGACTGAACTCGGGCCCTGCAAACTGGCCAGATGCAGCCGCCTGGTGGAGGCTGTTTGCAGCCAGCTCTGCCGTCTCCATCCTGCAGCTACACGCGTGGGAGGGGTCGTGAGGACTCGCTGGTGCCTCGTCCATGCTGACTACGTGGCCATCAGAGAGATGGTGCTGGCGAGCCCGAGGCTGATGGCTCAGACCGACATTCAGCTCTTTGAGTTGAATCAGAGGACTCTGTCTCAGTGGTGAGAGCTCTGTCACTGACCTGGCGTCTTCCATTTTCTTCTAGTGAAAGATCATGGATCTGAGGTCAGCATGTTTTTGTTTGTCCAGGTTCAGAAGAAGTGGGAGAGGGCCGTCCTGGAGCAGGGAGCTGGCACCATCCCTGCTCCGGCTGTGGCTGAGCATCCTCTGGCTCCAGCAAAAGGCCTGTTCCTGGTTCAGGTGGGACAGGGGCAGCCCTTTGATTACAATCTGCTGCCACCGCCGCCGCCGACTCCTCCTACTACTCCGACTCCTCCTATTCTGACTCCTCCTACTCCAAGGATTCCCCTCCTGGCCCCAAAATCCACACTTCAGCTGCCTCCTCCTTCTCAGTGCATGTCCAGGTGAGTCTGTCTGTGCAGCTGTCGGTGGACAGTCTGCAGAGGAGAGGAAGGAGGGAGGAAATAAAGGAAAGGAAGGATGGAGAAAATGACTAACTGGCTTTCTATACATGTTCATACATGTTTCACTATTATTAAATGTTCAATATCATGTAAAGACACTGTTATATTTGATGACTTTCTATCATGTTACATAGTTCTGGATGGTTCTGTTCAGCCTGCTGAGGCAGATTAATGTTCTGCTTCTGTTGGGGACTTTTTTGTTGAAATAAATAACGAGCCCAATACCAGCGGTTTGTTTACTACGGTTCAGAGACCAGAGGCTGAGAAGGAAACAAACACCACAGTTGAGTCTTTGTCTTGTTTCGCTACTTTTTTGAGGTTTTTAAAACATCTTTAAAGATTATTTAGGCTCGGGGGGCTCCGGCTTCAGTTTGTGGATTTTGGTTTTTGCGGGGAGCATATCCAAGGAGGACACATCCAGACTGGATATCCATGGAGATCCATAGTGCAATAGTTTAATTTAACCTGATCATTTAATTTGACTTAATTTAACCATAACACACACTGACCCATATTTATTTATGCATCCTCTTTTTTGAGTTTACAGTCTCTTTTACTTTATATCCCAATTGTAGAAGCTAGAGGAAGATTCCCTGAGGGAGTCATCCCCATGGGATTAATAAAGTTCAGTCTCAGTCTGTTAAATTCAGGTCAGACCCACGCAGTTGGTTCTGGCCTCGTGAACGTAGCAACAGGCAAAATGAGGAACGCTTCACGAATTTGCATGTCATCTTTGCGCCTCCTGGATCACATTCTTCTCTGTCCCACTGTCTCAAAAAGTCCCATTTCTTCTACGTCCCGCCCTCCTGTCAATCACAGCACTGGCCTCTCAATCAGATGCTTGACTCCTCTCGTTAAGGAGAATCAGACTTTAGTTCCACCAATCACAGAGCTTCATTCGTCTCGTTATGGAGGGGGGTTCGGCTCGGAGGACCGACCCGTCCATTTAGAAAGACGGGACTCCGCATTCAGTAAGTACCGAGTTGATTTCTGACGTTTTCCTAACATTTCACGCATTAACAGCTTCAAACTATCCGAACCAGGTGGGCAGACTTTATTTATAGTGGGCAGACTATTTTTTTAACCGGTAGTTTTTTAAAAAAAATTAGCCTTCATCATAAAATGTCAGTTTTTCTACGTACCGTATTTGGCTAATGCATTTCCACCTGTCGCGCTTTCAATGATTTCTTTATAAAACTTCTATAACCACTGATACACGACGGTATATTATTATTCCTTCACACTATAGCTGCATGTTTTTGTGAACCACGGACGGAAAAATCCTCTTTTATCAGCCGAAGTGAACGGACTGCTGTTTTACATTTACCGAGGTCGGTGCGACATATTAAACTATGTTGGACGTACTTTTTGATATTAATCTTTCACACTGTAGCTCGGTGTTTTTTTGTTTGTTTGTTTTATTATGAAGCAGCTTCTGTTATTCCACTTCTATAACGCCAGCTTAGGGTCAGGTGAGGTTCAGGTTAGTGTGACATGTAGATGTGGCTTTAGTCTTACCGTTTCCATGGTGACATTGATGATGATAATCTTGAGTGTTTTTCAGATCCAGGTTGTCAGGTTTGTGAACTATTTCATTCAGCTGTGATTTCATGAGTGTAACATGTTCATCCTGTCATCATTGTCTGTTCACTGATCACTGATCACTTCATACCTGTGACATCACTGTTGTCTTCTCAGGTGTCCAGACTTCACCTGTGTCATGGCCACCAACATGCTTGTAAGTTGTGTTTTAATGAGGTCATCATTCTTTGTTCTGTTGTGGTTGAAAGTTCTCCTGCAGTTCTCCAGCTCACACTGACTCCTCTGTTTAGATCCAGCATCCGGTCTTCAGGAGGGCCCCTAACGGAACCCTCCTCCTCAAGGCCTCAAATGAGGCTCAAGCCCTGGGACCAACCAAACCAGGACAAAGAGCCAAAACACCAGAGGTGGTGGAAGCAGAGGCCCGCAGTCACGTCACCAGCGAGGGTGGCCATGGTACCGACGCCGGTACCAGGGGAAGACGTTCCACTGGCTGCTGGAGAACCACGTGGGCTACGCGGTCAATCCGGTTTCTTCCCACCAGAAGGAGCGAGAGAGGACAGGGTCTCAGTTCCCGCTGATGGCCAACAAGGTAGAAATGTGTCAGCCAGGTACATTTGAAAGCCCGGTCCTGTGGTTTCAACACCACCTCGTGTTCCTGCAGGAGGTCCTGGTGCGGTACTCCTCAGCGGACCCTGACTTTGTGGAGGCAGTCAGGTTCCACCGTGGGTTTGAGGAGGCGCATGTGAAGTCTCTCCAGCCTGGTCAGGAAGGACAGGCCCTTGTTGGTTCTGGGGACTTTAAATTTGAGACTCTGCAGGGCCTGTACGAGGCTGAGGACCCCAAAAAGATCCGGAATCACAAGTTTATTGGCTGTAATAACAATGTTCAGTCCAGAGCAGCTGTGTTGTTGCAGCTGACTCAGCTAACATGTGGACTCATCTGCACAGATTTCTCAACTACCTGCGGAGGAAGACACCAGCTCCAGGGACACAGATGGAGAACGCCGTCCGCTACGTTCCGAGCAGAGACAGACAGAGGACAAGTGCTGCTGCCGCCACCACCCCCCCCTCCACCGCCGCTGACACCACCCCCCCTCCCCCACCACTGCTGACACCACCACCCCCCTCCACTGCTGACACCACCACCCCTCCACCGCCGCTGACACCACCCCCCCCCTCCACCGCCGCTGACACCACCCCATCCACCGCCCACTGACACCACCACCCCCCCACCCCCCTCCACTGCTGACACCACCCCCCCCCACCCGCTGAACACCACCCCCCCCCCCCTCCACTGCTGACACCACCACCCCCCCCTCACTGCTGACACCACCACCCCCACCGCCGCTGACACCACCCCCCCCCCCTGCTGCCGCCACCACCCCACCGCAGCTGACACCCACCCCTCCACCGCCACGCGACACCACCCCCCCCCCACTGCTGACACCACACCACCCCCCCACCCGCTGACACCACCACCACCCCCCCACCGCTGACCACCACCCCCCCCCCACTTCACCCTGACACCACCACCCCTCCACCGCCGCTGACACCACCCCATCCACCGCCGCTGACACCACCACCCCCCCCTCCCCCTCCACTTGCTGACACCACCACCCCCCCTCCACTGCTGACACCACCACCCCCCTCCACCGCCGCTGACACCACCCCCCCCCACTGCTGACACCACCACCCCTCCACCGCCGCTGACACCACCCCATCCACCGCCGCTGACCACCACCAACCCCCCCCTCCCCCTCCACTGCTGACACCACCACCCCCCCTCCACTGCTGACACCACCACCCCCTCCACCGCCGCTGACACCACCCCCCCCCCCCACTGCTGACACCACCACCCCCTCCACCGCCGCTGACACCACCACCCCCCCCTCCACTGCTGACACCGCCACCCCCCCACCGCCGCTGACACCACCCCCCCCCACTGCTGACACCACCACCCCCTCCACCGCCGCTGACACCCACCACCCCCCCCTCCACTGCTGACACCACCACCACCCCCCCCCACCACGCTGACAACAACACCCCCCCCTCCATGCTGCCGCCACCACCCCCCCACTGCTGGCCCCACCACCCCCCCTCCACTGCTGCCCACCACCACCCCCCCCTCCACCGCCGCCGTGACGCCACCACCCCCCCCTCCACCGCCGCTGACGCCACCCACCCCCCCTCCACTGCCGCCACCACCACCCCCCACCGCCGCTGACACCACCACCCCCCCTCCACTGCTGCCGCCACCACCCCCTCCACTGCTGCCACCACCACCACCCCCTCCACTGCTGACACCACCACCCCCCCCTCCACTGCTGACACCACCACCCCCCCTCCACTGCTGCCACCACCACCACCCCTCCACTGCTGACACCCACCACCCCCCCTCCACTGCTGCCACCACCCCCCGCCACTGCTGCCACCACCACCCCCTCCACTGCTGACACCACCACCCCCCCTCCACTGCTGACACACCGCCCCCTCCCTGCTGCCACCACCACCACCACCACCACCCCCCTCCACTGCTGCCACACTACCCCCTCACCCCCACCACCCCCCCTCCACTGCTGCCACCACCACCCCCACCACTGCTGACACCACCACCCCCCCCTCCACTGCTGACACCACCACCCCCTCCACTGCTGACACCACCACCCCCCCTCCACTGCTGACACCACCGCCCCCTCCACTGCTGCCACCACCCACCACCACCCCCCCTCCACTGCTGCCACCACCACCCCCCACTGCTGCCGCCACCACCCCCTCCACTGCTGCCACACCACCCCCCACTGCTGACCCACCACCCCCCCCTCCACTGCTGACACCACCGCCCCCTCCACTGCTGCCACCACCACCCCTCCACCACCACCCCCACCACTGCTGACACCACCCCCCCCTCCACTGCTGACACCACCACCCCCTCCACCGCCGCTGACACACCACCCCCCCCCCCCTCCACTGCTGTCACCAGCAGCAGCACAGCATCAGTCTCAGCTTCCAGCCAGACTTCCAGAACTGCAGCTCAGGACGTTTTCATCCTCTAAACCTCTAACTTCAGTGGACTTGGGTGTCTGCTCATGAAAGCGTCTTCAAGTTTCTGATGTTTTGCTTCAGAATTGCAGCTTTCGTGTCTGGGCGGCGTTCTCTGTCTGTGGTGGAAATGCAGTCAAAAGTGAAGAAGCTGGTGTCTTCTGGTAAAACTGCATTTACAGGTGAGCTTGAGCTGATGGGAAGTAAAATCAAGTTTAGTTTAGTAAATGTCATGAGTTCAGATGATCTAGTGTTTGACTTCACTTGCAGCCCTCTCCAGACCCTCTGGACCATCTGTCCCCCTGAGACCAGCTGAGGAACCTTCTGATGTAGAGCTGCTCAGAGCAACAGTTCACATAGAGGAACGTAAGTATCAGTCATGCAGTTTCAGTCACCACAGAAATTATTGGTAACGGAAACTTTGTTTTTGATGTTAATTATTCTTCTTTTTCTGCTTTAAAAATATTGAAGTAAAGGGAAACAAACGAGACATGATACAGTAAGTTTGGGTGACATCAAAACTTCTCTGTGCTGTAACTCATTGATCACTAACTGGGGCTCTTCTGCTCACCTGCCAAATCCTCGCTAATCACATCACCTGTAGATAAACTCCAGCTTCATCTCCTGTAGATAAACTCCAGCTTCATCTCCTGTAGATAAACTCCAGCCTTCATCTCCTGTAGATAAACTCCAGCCTTCATCTCCTGTAGATAAACTCCAGCTTCATCTCTGTAGATAAACCCAGCTTCATCTCCTGTAGATAAACTCCAGCCTTCATCTCCTGTAGTAAACTCCAGCTCATCTCCTGTAGATAAACTCCAGCCTTCATCTCCTGTAGATAAACTCCAGCTTCATCTCCTGTAGATAAACTCCAGCCTTCATCTCCTGTAGATAAACTCCAGCTTCATCTCCTGTAGATAAACTCCAGCCTTCATCTCCTGTAGATAAACTCCAGCTTCATCTCCTGTAGATAAACTCCAGCTTCATCTCCTGTAGATAAACTCCAGCTTCATCTCCTGTAGATAAACTCCAGCTTCATCTCCTGTAGATAAACTCCAGCCTTCATCTCCTGTAGATAAACTCCAGCTTCATCTCCTGTAGATAAACTCCAGCCTTCATCTCCTGTAGATAAACTCCAGCTTCATCTCCTGTAGATAAACTCCAGCCTTCATCTCCTGTAGATAAACTCCAGCTTCATCTCCTGTAGATAAACTCCAGCCTTCATCTCCTGTAGATAAACTCCAGCTTCATCTCCTGTAGATAAACTCCAGCTTCATCTCCTGTAGATAAACTCCAGCTTCATCTCCTGTAGATAAACTCCAGCCTTCATCTCCTGTAGATAAACTCCAGCCTTCATCTCCTGTAGATAAACTCCAGCCTTCATCTCCTGTAGATAAACTCCAGCTTCATCTCCTGTAGATAAACTCCAGCTTCATCTCCTGTAGATAAAACTCCAGCTTCATCTCCTGTAGATAACTCCAGCTCATCTCATCTCTGTAGATAAACTCCAGCTTCATCCCCTGTAGATAAACTCCAGCTTCATCTCCTGTAGATAAACTCCAGCCTTCATCTCCTGTAGATAAACTCCAGCCTTCATCTCCTGTAGATAAACTCCAGCTTCATCTCCTGTAGATAAACTCCAGCCTTCATCTCCTGTAGATAAACTCCAGCTTCATCTCCTGTAGATAAACTCCAGCCTTCATCTCCTGTAGATAAACTCCAGCCTTCATCTCCTGTAGATAAACTCCAGCTTTCATCTCCTGTAGATAAACTCCTGTAGAAACTCCAGCTCATCTCCTGTAGATAAACTCCAGCCTTCATCTCCTGTAGATAAACTCCAGCCTTCATCTCCTGTAGATAAACTCCAGCTTCATCTCCTGTAGATAAACTCCAGCCTTCATCTCCTGTAGATAAACTCCAGCCTTCATCTCCTGTAGATAAACTCCAGCCTTCATCTCCTGTAGATAAACTCCAGCCTTCATCTCCTGTAGATAAACTCCAGCTTCATCTCCTGTAGATAAACTCCAGCTTCATCTCCTGTAGATAAACTCCAGCCTTCATCTCCTGTAGATAAACTCCAGCCTTCATCTCCTGTAGATAAACTCCAGCCTTCATCTCCTGTAGATAAACTCCAGCCTTCATCTCCTGTAGATAAACTCCAGCCTTCATCTCCTGTAGATAAACTCCAGCTTCATCTCCTGTAGATAAACTCCAGCTTCATCTCCTGTAGATAAACTCCAGCTTCATCTCCTGTAGATAAACTCCAGCCTTCATCTCCTGTAGATAAACTCCAGCCTTCATCTCCTGTAGATAAACTCCAGCTTCATCTCCTGTAGATAAACTCCAGCCTTCATCTCCTGTAGATAAACTCCAGCTTCATCTCCTGTAGATAAACTCCAGCCTTCATCTCCTGTAGATAAACTCCAGCCTTCATCTCCTGTAGATAAACTCCAGCCTTCATCTCCTGTAGATAAACTCCAGCCTTCATCTCCTGTAGATAGCTATCTCCGTAGATAAACTCCAGCCTTCATCTCCTGTAGATAAACTCCAGCTTCATCTCCTGTAGATAAACTCCAGCCTTCATCTCCTGTAGATAAACTCCAGCTTCATCTCCTGTAGATAAACTCCAGCTTCATCTCCTGTAGATAAACTCCAGCCTTCATCTCCTGTAGATAAACTCCAGCCTTCATCTCCTGTAGATAAACTCCAGCCTTCATCTCCTGTAGATAAACTCCAGCTTCATCTCCTGTAGATAAACTCCAGCTTCATCTCCTGTAGATAAAACTCCAGCCTTCATCTCCTGTAGATAAACTCCAGCCTTCTCTCCTGTATCTCCTCCCTGTAGATAAACTCCAGCTTCATCTCCTGTAGATAAACTCCAGCCTTCATCTCCTGTAGATAAACTCCAGCCTTCATCTCCTGTAGATAAACTCCAGCTTCATCTCCTGTAGATAAAACCAGCCTTCATCTCCTGTAGATAAACTCCAGCCTTCATCTCCTGTAGATAAACTCCAGCCTTCATCTCCTGTAGATAAACTCCAGCTTCATCTCCTGTAGATAAACTCCAGCCTTCATCTCCTGTAGATAAACTCCAGCTTCATCTCCTGTAGATAAAACTCCAGCCTTCATCTCCTGTAGATAAACTCCAGCCTTCATCTCCTGTAGATAATAAACTCCAGCCTTCATCTCCTGTAGATAAACTCCAGCTTCATCTCCTGTAGATAAACTCCAGCCTTCATCTCCTGTAGATAAACTCCAGCTTCATCTCCGTAGATAAACTCCAGCCTTCATCTCCTGTAGATAAACTCCAGCTTCATCTCCTGTAGCTCCAGCCTTCATCTCCTGTAGATAAACTCCAGCCTTCATCTCCTGTAGATAAACTCCAGCCTTCATCTCCTGTAGATAAACTCCAGCCTTCATCTCCTGTAGATAAACTCCAGCCTTCATCTCCTGTAGATAAACTCCAGCTTCATCTCCTGTAGATAAAACTCCAGCTTCATCTCCTGTAGATAAAACTCCAGCCTTCATCTCCTGTAGATAAACTCCAGCTTCATCTCCTGTAGATAAACTCCAGCTTCATCTCCTGTAGATAAACTCCAGCCTTCATCTCCTGTAGATAAACTCCAGCCTTCATCTCCTGTAGATAAACTCCAGCCTTCATCTCCTGTAGATAAACTCCAGCCCAGCTTCATCTCCTGTAGATAAACTCCAGCCTTCATCTCCTGTAGATAAACTCCAGCTCCTGCTCATCTCCTGTAGATAAACTCCAGCTTCATCTCTCCTGTAGATAAACTCCAGCCTTCATCTCCTGTAGATAAACTCCAGCCTTCATCTCCTGTAGATAACTCCAGCCTTCATCTCCTGTAGATAAACTCCAGCTTCATCTCCTGTAGATAAACTCCAGCCTTCATCTCCTGTAGATAACTCCAGATAAACTCCAGCCTTCATCTCCTGTAGATAAACTCCAGCTTCATCTCCTGTAGATAAACTCCAGCCTTCATCTCCTGTAGATAAACTCCAGCTTCATCTCCTGTAGATAAACTCCAGCTTCATCTCCTGTAGATAAACTCCAGCCTTCATCTCCTGTAGATAAACTCCAGCTTCATCTCCTGTAGATAAACTCCAGCCTTCATCTCCTGTAGATAAACTCCAGCCTTCATCTCCTGTAGATAAACTCCAGCCTTCATCTCCTGTAGATAAACTCCAGCTTCATCTCCTGTAGATAAACTCCAGCCTTCATCTCCTGTAGATAAACTCCAGCTTCATGTAGATAAACTCCAGCTTCATCTCCTGTAGATAAACTCCAGCTTCATCTCTAGATAAACTCCAGTTCATCTCCTGTAGATAAACTCCAGCCTTCATCTCCTGTAGATAACTCCAGCTCCATCTAGATAAACTCCAGCTTCAGATAACTCCTCCAGCTGTCTCCAGGTAGATAAACTCCAGCCTTCATCTCCTGTAGATAAACTCCAGCTTCATCTCCTGTAGATAAACTCCAGCTTCATCTCCTGTAGTCAACCACATTAGTGCTTCCTCACCTGCCATCCATCTCTGCATTTCCTGAATAATTATCAGATTCTGCTCACATCCTTCATAGCATCCTGCTTCCGCTTGCAGCGTCTGCACACATTTGGGTTGAGTTCATAGGTGTCATTAAAACATGTCATTTCTGTTCCAGCCTCAGGTGTAGAGGCTGCTCCACCTCCTGCCACCACCTCCTCTGCCTCCCTCCCTCAGAGGAGTGTTGACGTCCCGGTCCTCCTGAGCGACCCCACAGACGAGCAGCTTCTGGAGGCCTCGCAGGAGATTCAGGACCCCCCTCTTCCTCCCGAGCCTCTCGCTGTGGTGGAGCCTGCGGGGATACCAGGGTCTGCACCCAGGGAGGAGGTTCCTGGCTCTGCCTCCCTGCTTCCTTCACCAGCAGCTGCTGGAGATGCTCAGGTGAGATATCAGACTGAGATTCAGTTCTGCTGGTCAGTGATGCAGATAAGATCAGATGCTGAACCTGCTGCGTGTCTTCTGTCCATCCAGCTGCTTCCCAGCTCGTGGCGAGCAGCTCTTTCGGCCGAGCAGCAGGATTGGATCAGTCGGGTGCTGTTCACCAGGGACAGCTTGGGGAGGCCTCGGCTCACCGGTGAGCTCAATCTCTGGTGGTACCCTCCCCAGCCCCGGCCCATCTACAACCAGCCTCCCGCATCCCCCCACCCCTTCTTTGCGTGTCGGCTGTTCCTGTGGATGCCCCACAGGATCTGGCGCCTGCAGCTGACGTGCCCCCAGCCTTTGTGCAATGGAACCCTGACAAAGGCTGGACTGTACAGGACCATCCGGAGGGTCCTGGACATCGACGGCTGGTACCTCATGGCCACTGAGTACCTGGAATGCCGTGGATGTAAGAAGAAGGTCGGGGGGTGGTCACAGGACATCGTAAGGCAGCTGCCTCCCACTTATAGCTGCCAGTTTCCAGCCGTGCTCACGTACAAGTAAGAAGCAGCTACAACACATGAATGTAAAACTGTGGTAGCTGTGTTGTCGCTCTTATAACTCTGGTCTCCGCAGGCTGTCCTGTGATCAGAGGGTGACAGCACAGCTGAGGTCTGGCACCGTGGGCAACAGCGCCACTCGGCTGTGGAACACCCTGCAGGAGCAGCACTCTGACTCTTGGATGCGGAGAGCCATCCAGTACCTCGGCATCTGCGAGCAGTTCTTGTCCTTGTGCACCGTGACGGGACGGTTTCCACCACCACCCCAGATGCCCCCCGTGCCGTCACCCGTCTGGCTGTTGACGGTCTACCGTTACGAGGTCCTGACTCGGTTGCACGAGTACAAGAGCAGGATCACGTCTACCTTCGGATCCATTTTAAAGATGGACTCCACCAAGAAGGTTTTTCTCACTTTGATACTGTAGTCCTTCCTTCCAGCTGTTGGTAAACCTCAGCTCTGTTCCTGTACTCACTCAGAAATATTTCTGTCCAGGTGAAGAAGCTCAGACACAGCTGCCTGGGTAACTAATGTGGGTAACGGGTACGGGCAGGTCCTCATCAGTGTCCTGACCTGCTCTGAGGGCTCTGAGGGCCCGTCCAGGATGGCAGCTGGGTTGATGAGGCGGTACCGACTCGCTGAGGTGCCTCCCCCCCAGATCATCTATGTGGACCGTGACTGCTGCAATCGAGACGGCGTCTCAAAGACAGCTGCTTTATTTCCGGTATGAATTTATATTACAGCTGATAACAATGCTGCTAAAATGATTCTGCCTCACACACACAGATGACTGTTAACCAGAACAACAACAAACCTTAGTCAGGATGATAATATTGTTAAAACTTCACCAACTGAGGGAAAAACTCATGTCAAACTAGTTACACGTGTGCATGTCTATACTGTAGGAGTGGACGCAGCTCGTAGTGCGTCTCGACATCTGGCACCTGATGGACGCTTTGCATCTGGCGTCACCACTGAGAGCCACGAGCAGTACCCCACCTTCATGAGACAGCTGTCTCACTGCATCTTCCAGGTGGACCCTGAAGACGCACGCCGTCTCGTTAAAGCGAAGCGGTCCGAGCTGGAGGGGAAACACGGGATGGTTGGCCTGACGGACGCCGAGGTGATCCAGAGGATCTCCAAAGAGGAGTGGAGGCTCCACTGTCGACGAAGGACGTGTGGGGCTGAGGAGACCGCGCTCCTCATCCAGGACCTCCTCCACACCTTTGGCGGCCCCGCAGGACGCAAC
>JAGFBZ010000576.1:0-220000 GCA_018398805.1 Hirundichthys speculiger
CTAAGAACATTAATTGAGTTCACCTCATAAGCCAAGACGGCACATACTGCTCCAACTGTACATTTGCAGTTTATGAGCACTCTATCCTTTGGTTTTGCTTTTCAGTCTGCAGACTCAGCTGGATGCCCTCTATAATCAGTTTGGCTTATCCAGTCCTACTATGTCAGGAATGACAGGAAAACAAATGACTACTTAACATTTATATCTAAAACTGGAGGCCAGTGCGTTAATGAATGTGACTTTAAAAATGGTCATTTATGCTAAAGCCAACTAAATGCAAATGTGATCGTACAAGTGTATATAATGAAGTGTCATTCATCAGATTGATGGATAGACAGATTTGTTTTTAGGAAACACTTGGTATATGTGGTGCTGGACACCAGCGCTTTTTTTTTTCTTTTCTTTTTAACTCAAATGGAGCAAGACCATCATTTCACAAGCTGTGAAAATCCTAGAAGTCATATTAACCTCAATCAACTCTTGAGGTGCTGCAACAAACCCAGGATTGGTGTATTATTGTGTTTTGTTTTTCCTCTCTCAATTACTCCAGAGTGGTGTACTGGTTCTCCATGGATGGGCCTTTCTATTAACTGGATATCTTGAATCTTATTTGGTGTGTAATCAAAATTATAATGTGTATAAATTGTATATTTTTAATGTAAAGATTTAACACCAGCTTTTGATCCAAATATGAGAACCAGGTTGATCACTCACCTACTGTACTAACTGCAAATTGTAACTTGAGAATTTTCAGTTACTAGAGTTTAATTTTCAGTCATTGTAATAAAGTATGAATGGCAGCTGAGAGTGAAAAGCACTGTACAGAAGCAGATGTTGTCTTTCATAATGTAGGTTCTTAGCTGTCTGCTACAGTTTAACTGCTCTAGTTTCACAGCATAGAGGCTTTTCATCGCCTTCTCACTTTATATGTCTTCAACAACACTAAAGAGGCGTTCTGTTTTCAGGATTTTACCTGATAATAGAACGCATGACTTATAGATCCCACTTTGATTTTTCCTTTGCAGTGAATGATTTTTGTAGATGGCTAATTTTAATTGTCATTCATATAAAATTGAGAAGTACAATCAAATGTAGTACAGTATAGAAACCACGAGTGTTGTCAAATGATTCTGTGTAAATGATTTAAAAAAAAAGTATTGTGAATTATCAGAAATTCAGGAAGTTTAAATTTTAAAAGCTTTGTATTTTGGGTGTGAATAAATAATCTTTTTTTCTAAAGTTGCCTTTTGCATCGATCACTGAGTGTTTTCCCTCTTGAACTCGGAGCAATTAGTCAGCATTTTTAGCACGTATATAAACCTCCAAATGAACTGAAAAGCCTCTGTAGGAAAACTGAAAAAAAAAAAAAACTCAGAAGTTTGGCTTGCCTGGAGTCCACGGAGTGGCTCGTTTAGCATTGTGAACATAAAGTGATCCAGGTTTACTTTCCCATTTTTCAATTACACCCTGGTCCTGAGACTTGCCATCCAAAGCAGTAAAGGTGTGAGTTCTAAGGGAACTAATGTAAATAGAGACTGAGGCTTCATCAGATCTGAAGTGGAACAGAAGGAGAACTGGGTCCTTTTTCAGATCAATTCATAATCTGAAAGCACAAAAGAACTGAGTTCCTGTGAACCCTTCCTGTTGGTTCACATTTTGGCTACCTCAAGACCACTGAGTTCAGCTCACCTAAAAAAAGAACCATATATGAAAACACCCTAAAAACTGTTAAAAGCTCTTGGGAAAAACAAGAACTGCACATTATTCTTGGATAATTCAGTGTTTATTTACATCTTGTTACACATCTTTTGCACCTTGAAGGGACAAACACAATTTACAATCATTCCCACCTTGATAACTTTTAATCTGTAATTTAATCTGTAAGAGCCAATAAGAAAATTTTGAAAACGTGGCTTTTCTCTAAGGACATTTATTTTTTAAATTGGGAACCATAACCATATAACGTGATGGGTAGAAAATTAAATGTATTTTGATAGTTTGGGAACTTGAGTGGCAATCTACAGGTTAGTGAACACTTTGATTGTTGTAAAAAAGGAGAATTCATCACTGTCACACATAGTTATGTTTTGTAGCAGAACAAAGCATTGTCATACCCTACCTACTGCATAAAACATTTCCTTGTACCATCACTATCATATATAAATGATCCTTTCTATGCTCGCACACACACAGTCAACACAAAACATTTTCATCTTTTCTGCATCGTCTCATATTCAGGATTTACTCTGCAAGGCCTAGCGGGATTTTGCCAAGATTTTAAAAGGGTGTGGAGTGCGTGTGGCTCCAGTTATTCCTTCTGTGCTCAGATCCACTCCAGCAAGAGTGGAAAAGTGAAACTTCTGAAATAAACTGACAAAGAACAAGAACAGCTCCATCCTTGCAAGGCCCTCGCCGAGACATGCCCTCTTTCCTAGGAAGAACAACTCGTTATCCCACAAGCACGTGTTCTGCAACCTCTTTTTTTTTTTTAATGAATTATTTTAGCACATGATTGAAGTCAGAGTAGATACTTAGATGTTAAAATTACCTGCAGAGAAAGGTAAAAATGCTTCCCTCCTTACAAACTTGCCGTCGGCATCAAGGAAGTGTCCAGGGTTGAAGGTGTCTGGAGTTTCCCATTCATTCTTGTCAAACAGCACAGAGGTCAGGTTAGGCATCACTGGAGTTCCCTGAACACATCACGAAATCAGATTTATGTTTGAAGGATCAAATGGCTGTTTTATATTTCAGGTTAAGGTTTGTGAGTATACACATAAAAGTTGAAACTTGTAGTTCTAATCTCTTCTGCTTGTGATTGATTTTAAGTCAGTCATCAGTTACAGGCAGTGACAAATTCACCTCAGCTATGGCATACTATATGGTATAATTGGGGTTATCTGAATGTTGGGAGCTGTATTTGCAGTTAGCAATTTGTATATAACTTTTTTTTTTTTTTTTTTTAGAAAAGCTTCTCAAGTGCAACCAAAATGTAAATTGGTGATTTGTCATTTTGTTGCACCTTTTATTTGACAAATATAAATTTATAGTACATATTTTAGTTATTCCTCTGACCTGGGGCGCCGAAAAGGGGGGGTAAAGGATACGGATTATAGGGGCCCATGATTGAGGGGGGCCCAGAGAGGCCCCTAATGATGATCAAAAATAGCATCAACAAATTTCGCCGCTGTGTTGGGGGGCCCGGTAAAGATTCTTTTCATGGGGCCCAAAATCCCTAGCGGCGCCCCTGCCTCTGACCAGCACAATTGTATTTTGAAAATCTGTTATAGAAAAATCAATGGTCTGATGCCACAACACACACAGGTGGGGAGAGGCATGTTTATTACAGTGCTACATCAACCTTTTTAATCACACATTCAATAATGTGGAAACTGAAAACACCAGTTGTTGTTTTTTCAGCAGGAATTTGTGTCCATCTTTGCCAAATCCAAGATTTAAGCTGCTGATCAATCTACGGTTGTTGTATGATTGTCCACTTAATGATGAACTATACACTTCCAACATGAGAAGCTTTTCATTAATGAAACCCTTCACACATGCAGCTCACCCATGCCGTGGACACTGATGCACCCTCATACCATGTCAGACGCTGGCTTTTGCATCTTTCACTGACGACAGCATGGGTGGTATTTCTCAAGGCAAGCTGAAATGATGACTCATCTGTCCACAGACCACATGTCCACTATCTTTCTGCCCATCTTATACGAGTTTCTGCACAGGATTGCTGCATGACTTTCTCCTTGTCTAATACAATTTCAGTTTGCATTTCTGGACACAGCAGTGGACTGTGTTCAGTGACGGCGGTTTTTTAGTGTATTTCTGTACCCACTGAACATGATGGCTGTTTATCTGTGAAAAAAATCTGCAGGGGTGAAAAGAAGCAGTGGCAGGGAACACATCACAACCAAAGACATGGAAACGATATTAGAAAATCACTCTGACAGTTGGAGATATTTGGACAAAGGTTTATGAGGAGTCAGTGAGAGTTTACAGGAACTTGCAGTTCTGCCTGAGAGCTTGAAGGTTAAATGTATCCCAGAGTGTTTTGCAGACTAAGATTTTCCCAGAATTCCCAGAGCTTTTCATAATATGCGCTCGACATTTTAAAGACTCAACTTCTTTGCAAGCTTGCATTGAGATTTTTTTTTTAACTGATCAAAAATTTTAACAGTTTACAAAGTAAAGAGTAGTGAACGATCCTTACTTTGAGAGACTGTGACCATTTTTAGAACTGAATACTACGTACAACACTTACAATGTAGTACACAACACCTACTGCAAAGTACTCCTGCGGTCAATGTTAGTGTGTAGTATGCCACCTTATGAAAAACCATGCCACAGCACAACTGAAACTGGTCACATGACCACTCTGAGTGGCTGTTGCTGTGGTAGCGCATTGCATTATGGAATACAGTATGTGAGGTGGACTGGTCAGTTGGACCCTGAAGTTGCAAACCATCTGACTACTTCTCACATGCTGCACCTCGTATATTTGTTTGCATACTACATACTGTACTGCGCATACTACATTTTGACAAAGTCAGAATGCAATAGGGTTTTATGCTGTTTCAAAAACAGTGTAATCCATTGGTGGATCTTTTTTAATACCCAGTCCTGAGACCCTGTCACCATTTAATTCACTGATTGTACAATCCTTCAGTTCAATTCTATTTATTTATGCTATGAACTTTCCTTTTTTAATGTGTTACTGGTATCAGATTCCAGATTTGCTTCAGTTTTGTAAATACAATGAAGTTAGTCATTTAGTCACGAGACTAAATATATTTCCTCTGAGAATGTATTGGTTAATAAAGATTTAAACTAATCAAGAAGCTCCAGATTCAAGATTTTATTGCATTTTAGAAAGCTGTTTCTGAAAATGTTGTTTACAATCTATAATCGGAAGCTTTTGCTGTTAAAGCAGAGACAACTTCTTCTACAGACATTTTATTTTTCTGGGGTTTTTTTTTTTTCCCCCTTTTTTAAGAACATTTAGTGGACTGAAGCTGCTGTGTTGTGTGGATCAGATTCACCTTTGGTATCAAGTAACCTCCCAGCACTGTGTCCTTGGCAGCCATCCTGAGCCCGTTGAGAGGAACGATATTTCCCATCCTCTGGATCTCATGGATGACGGCATCAGTGTAGGGCATGTTTGGTCTGTCTGCCATGGTGGGCTGACGGGTCAGTCCGATAACTCTGTCAATCTCTGACTGGACATTGCCTACAAATCACATTTAATTATTGATGTTCAACATATTCTTTTTCTGGTACTTCAGTCCTTTCTAAAAGTGGGTCTTATGTGACCTTACCTTGGATGTGAGGATTCTTGATGAGGTAGATGAGTCCCCACTGCAGAGTTCTTGAAGTGGTTTCACTGCCAGCCAAAAACAAATCAAGGCAGCACAGAACCAGGTTTTCCTCATCAAACCCGCTGTCGCTGTTTCTGTTGTGCTGTCAAGAGGGATGGAGGAGACAAACCTACAGTCAGTTATTCGTTTCTTGTCCTCAACAGTTTCAACAGGGATTCAAACGTGAGCATCATACTCTCGCTTCTATGAGGAACTTGTCGATGTAATCTCGTGGGTTACTGGGGTCCAGATCCAATTTGTGTCTCTCTATTTCTCTCCTGATAGATGTCTCCAAAGATTTGGAACTGCTGAAGATGCCATTGTGAGGCCCTGGCAGGTGCTTCATCAGTGCTGGGAATGCATCATATAGCTGTTAGGAGAAGAAACAAGAAGCCAATGCAGCGGTGCTCACAAAATTATCTATACAAGGAAACTTCAACTGACACACTGACAGCTTTTACACATTTCTGTACTTTCACTGTCCATCAGATGAGAATAATGAAATAAAGAAAAGTGTCTGGGTGTGATTTGTGCCTTACGAGAGCCCATATGGAGCCTTCCAGATAGGCCATGTCAGTCAGATTCTTCAGCATGGCCTGGAAGCTGTGGTCGTTGTATTCAAACCGCCTCCCAAACAAGATCTGGCAGATGATGTTGGACACAGCATTGTTCAAGAGTGGCACAGGGTCCAAGGACTCACCTGAAAAAAAGAAATGTCTGTCACAGTACACTATGAGTGTCGTGTGCTTTCATTTCCCCTCAATCTGATTCCTTTGCTGTTATCAACCTTCTTCCTTCTCCATCGCCTCCTGCAGATGTTGACTCTCTTCACAGATGCTCCTCTCCATGGAGCTTTTGGCCAGACCAAAGGTGCGTAATGTGGCCATGGCAAAACGCCGCTGTCTCCTCCACACCTTCCCGTTACTGAAGAAAAGACCCACTGGCACAGAAAGAAGTTTAACATTACCCAGGTGCTGATGGCAGGTTGACCTGTTTGGAACTGATGTACTCACTTGAGTTCCCTGAATAAATTCTGGTCACCATGGGACTGTAAGGCCTGTCCACAAAGCTGTCAGCCTGTGTGACTAAAGCCTCCTTCACCATCCTCCACCCTGACACAAACACAGTTTTGTGTCTTCCCAGACGTATGCAGAACACATTCCCATAAACGTCAGCAAGCTGGTGCAGAAGCAGAGAATAGGTGGCCTGTTATCCAGCATATGACTCATGACTCCGTGTCCATTGTTCCTCAGGTTTTCAGCATTTTTTATTTAACAAAAATATGTTTGGGAAAAGTAAAAATTTTGTTAAATGTATTATTTCCCCAATTATATTAAACAACTGTTGTTTTATAAAGTACAACTATCAGAAATTATTAGGCATTTCTTTTTCTGTGCACAAGTGAACTTATCAGAATCAGGTCAAACGCAGGCTTACCTTGGTGAGGTAAATATGAGGCTGTTTCGACTCAATGCTGAAGACGTTCCCCAAAATAGGGAGACCTGGTGGTCCTGGAGGAAAATGAGGCAGAGCTCTTTTGCTCAGCAAATACACTAGAAGGAGAACGGCTAAAACAGAAAGCAGAGCTCCCCTCAGACTGATCCAAAAGTAGCACAGCCACATTGTGATGGAGAGCAAGGAAGGAAAGAAGAGAGATGGACTGATAATGACTTTTCTCCCTGTCAACAGTTCCTAGTTAGAGATGGGATGGTGCTCTGCTGACTCACAGCGTAGGAACATATTCACTAATAGTGTAAGAGACTAAACTAAAGCAGCATAAAATATTTGAAAAATAACGAAAACATACAAGTAAAAATAGAAAATAGATACTGTTGGATCTAACACAGATTTTTCACTGTGAACAGACAGAGACTCAGACAAACTTCTCAGTTTTACTTGCGCAAGGGGAGCACGGACAGAGGTCACACTCTGGACGTTCAACTCCGCCGATGCTCCCCTGAGCAGTTGTTTTTATTGGGTTCATAATCAGCAGTTGTTCTGTCGTGTGTGTGTGTGTGTGTGTGTGTGTGTGTGTGTGTGTGGGCAGAAACAGAAAAGTTCCTACTACTTGCAGATATAAGATGCTCATACAACAGAGCATGTACAGTGATTAACAAAAGAACAGGGTAACATGTCAGGTTGATTAATAATAGTTGTTTTCTCCAACAGATACATTAAAGTGAAAATTGAAAAAACAAGCACATCTGCATTTTAAACATAGAGCTGCCATGTGACGCTGGATTTACCTGATAGCACTTTCATTTAATTCTTTTTTTTTTTTTCAGTTCAGTTCAATAATACTTTATTAATCCCTGAAGGGAAATTATATTTTGCGGTTATTTGAGTTTCTTCAAAGAGTCATTATACAGTCATGGAAAAAATTATTAGACCACCCTTGTTTTCTTCAGTTTCTTGTTCATTTTAATGCCTGGTACAACTAAAGGTACATTTGTTTGGACAAACATAACGATAACCACAAAGATTGCTCATAAGAGTTTTATTTAAGAGCTGATATCTTACAATTTTCCATGGTTTTCTTGATTATGACCTAAATCACTTAAGTTTTTACATCAATAGCTATGGCGTTGTACTGCCAAAAACACTGCTTTTATGCATTCAGTGTTTTCTTTTCTGTCTGTTTTAGTCACATGATGATGTTTAGTGGTACCAGGTATTAAAATGAACAAGAAAGTGAAGAAAAAATGGTGATCTAATAATTTTTTCCATGACTGTAGATTGTTATAACTATGGATAGGAAGGATCTATTTACATAACTGATATACAGTATTATCAAAGCTGATTAAACAGATAGCAATCCTCTTATTTATCTATTTTTACCAGAAAGTTGTAAAAACCTGCCCCAAACAAGTGGAATAATAACATTTTTTTTCTTGCCGGCAATAACAACAAAAAAAAAAAAAAGAGAGAGAGGGGGAGAGAGAAAACAGTAATGCAGTGAAAACAGTGGAACTGTTTTTCTGGGTATATATATATATATACATACATATATATATATATATATATATATATATATATATATATATATATATATATATATATCAACAAACACACAATAAACAAGAGCAAGATTTATGAATAAGTCACTCGCCAGACCTCTGTTTACTATCCACAGTTTTTTTATGCATGACATAAATTGTGCATCATAACTGTAAATTGACATATTGTATGTTAATAAAACCATTTTTCAGTAGTGATACATTCATAGTAGAATAAGAGACAAAAAAAGGAAAAGTAGCATTAGAGAGAATGAATAAGTTCTCTTTTTATAAAGCAATCACACACACAAACATAAAAAGAAGTGAAAAACAGAGACTCAAAGGTAATTCAATCTTTGCATTTGATTGATTGATTGATTGATTCAACTTTAATAATCCCCAAAGGGGAAACTTCATTGCCACCATGGCCACAACAATACAACATAAAACAAACAACAGTATACATCAATAATATCACTAACTAGGGACAGCAGTAGATCAATACAACAGTAAAATAACCAGAAATGACCCCCCCCCAATTTGGTCCTAAGACTAAAACCATTGGTTGAGTGAGTTTTGTAAGTGAGATTGTGCATGACTCAACGAGCCTTAGCATAAACCTTGAAGGGATAAGGTACACGAGTAGCTCCTGTAATTCCTTCTGTACTCAGCTGGACTCCTTCAGGAACAGAGAAAGAGAACTTCTGCAGTAAGCCCACCAAAACAGGAACAGCTCCATCTTGGCGAGGCTTTCTCCGAGGCACACGCGCTTCCCTGAAGAGTGCACACAAACACATACAGGTTGACATGAATGGGATTTTAAAGTCACCGTGAAATTAAATTTGTGTTTTTAATGCTTGTTTTTGTGCTATGCTCAACATTTGCACCAACTTCTGTCACAATTATTGGAGAAAATTTATTTTGTCGGTTTATTTTAGTTTGTCCTTTCTTTAAAAAAACATAAATGTGTTGATGGTTTTTCAAAATCTCAAAACACAAAACTTCCAGTTTTGAATTTTGGATGACCTAATGAGAATTAGGGGGTGGAACCTGTTCAGGCAAGAAGAATTGATCAAACTTAGCTGAGTGGGCTGTGGGTATTCTGGAAACCAAAACTGTGTTGTACCTGCGGAGAAGGGCAGAAATGCTTCTCTCTTTACAAACTTTCCTTCAGCATCTAGGAAGTGTCCAGGGTTGAAGGTGTCTGGAGTCTCCCATTCAGACTTGTCGAACAGCACAGAGGTCAGCATGGGGATCAAGGATGTGCCCTAAAAAACACCAAAAATATACAGAATAACACCAAGATGCTCTGCAGAAACACAAATTCACAAACTACTGAACTTAAAACACTGCAGATGAACTCACCTTGGGTATAAAGTAACCACCAAGAGTTGTATCCTTGGCAGCTTCTCTGAATCCGTTGAGAGGAACAATATTTCCCATCCTCTGGATCTCGTGAATGACAGCATCAGTGTAAGGGAGGTTCAGTCTGTCGGCCATGGAGGGCTGGCGGGTCTGTCCAATCACTCTGTCAATCTCTGCCTGGACTTTCTCTGTAAAAAGAGATTTCAGAACTTTAGCTTTCTTAGGGGAAATAATTGTTTTTTGCTCTTTTATCCAAATAGACTGTATGGAAATATATATCTCAGGTATGTATATATTTTTGTCTCATATCTCTGCTTAGACTTTCTCTGTAAAAAGAAATTAATATGTATAACAAAATTTTAGTCTCACTGAGCAATGGTGAGCAACAACTAAACATAGCTACAGAGTTTTAACAAGTCTGAGTAATTTATTTTAAAAAAGAGGCATTTATCTCACCCCAGACACTAATGTTATTCTTATTTACCCTAATTTAGGTCAAAAGGACTCCAAAGATGCCCTTTATGTATGACAGTTAGGGCTGGGCAACGATTAAAATTTTTAATCATGATTTATCACATTATTTCCCTGATTAATCACGATTAATTGCATTGTATATGCAAAATCAAATAATGAATTCAAAAGTAGTGTAAAATGCACTTTTATTGAAATGTTCTGCTGCCATATGAACTAAAAGTGTCATAACATTTGTTGTTCAAACACTTTTAACATCAGCACTTGTCAGTAACACATATTTAGTGTAAATCTCATCTTAAAAAATGTAAAATAAAATAAAGCTTATTGCCACTGCCAGAGCATTAATGTCTTTTTTGTTTTTTATAAAAAATAAAAAGGTCTACAAACGAAATCCAACAAAATGATTGTGGCTCAGCACAATCATAACATTAAAACAGGTCATTTCTGAGGTAACAGCAGAAACTTTTAACGGGGAGTTCAACTTGGCAGTTGTTACAAATAACCTTGTTTCTGTTGAATCCTCTGTCTGGGAGAACTTTAAAATGAAAATGTCCATGTTAAAGTTCAGTAACTTTACCAATCCATGTATCATTCATTCTTTCCATTTTCAATTATCAATAAAAAATAAAAAAAAATTAAAGAGTGACATTTTATCACATTTTTTGTTTTTTAATCTAACACAAATAAGTGAAAAAAGCCTGTTTTTAATTTCAATTTTAAACTTGTATCAAAAAGAAATTAAAAAACGGGCCACAGAACTGAATTTGTTTTATAATCGAGGACTGGACTTTCTGTTGTCATTACACATCTGTGCCACTAGATGGAGCCGCACTGCAGTAACCAGCTAGAGAACAGCAGGACAGTAAACACATGGAACAGATCTGATGTAACATGGAGGAATGACACGAAAGTTTTGTTGCAGTCCAGAATTTTTTTTTTCAGACAGAATTGTTAATATTGCTACCTGAGTTTCTACCGAACCCGAACTGTAAAGTTCACCGATTTTTACCGTTCTCCATGTCTGTTTTAGCTTATTCCGCATGTTAACCTGCGTTTGTCTTCCGGTTCCGCAGCAGCCATTAACAGACTTTTCAAAACAAAAGCATTTGAGCAACATGCGTTAACGCGCGATAAAATAAATGTCGCCACTAATAAATTAATGCGTTAACATGATAATAGCGCGTTAACTTGCCCAGCCCTAATGACAGTAAATAAATGTTAGTATTTGGTGGATGTAAAATCATTTTTAAATCGAAAAATGAATGAAATGAAATGAATGAATGAAGGCTGAAATGACTCCACAGAGTTAATATTTACACTACTGTGTATTTCCAGTTTTCAGTCAGTTTAACTGGATCAGAGAAAGGAGCAGCTGTAGACTTGGAGAAGGGACAAAACACACTCCTACAATAGTTAAGTGATTTTGTAAAACACAAAGTCAATGTACTTCAATAAATGGACACCAAATTTACATTGTACACTGATCTAATCCTAATTCTAACCCACCAAACCCAAACCCTAAAGTAAAAATATCAGAATGAGCATGTTTTTCTGGGATATATTTTACCAGGGGTATGTTTTGCACTGTGGGAATCTGCAGCGAGGCCGACGTGGCAGATTAACTGCATTTAAGCTTGTTGAGACACTTCACCCATGTTCAACTTTGTCTGCAGTTTGGGTCAAACTCCAAATGTTGTGGTTCGGGAAGCAGTATGTTAACATGTGGCTATCTTAACAGCATTTTAACCAACAGTTCACTTGGCCCTCACAGTGGCAGGTATTATTGTTATTGATAATCACACAGAAACAAAAATGGACTACTGTGGATGTAGTATAACATCTGCTTTTCCCAGCTTCAGAAGTATCTCCCATGTAACATTTGTTTAAAGCAACTGAGAACTAAAAAAGCAACTTATTGGCATCCTCACTTACTTCTTGTAAGTTCCAGTATGTCACCCACCTTGGATATCGGGGTATTTGATGAGGTAAATCAAAGCCCACTGCAGAGTGGTGGATGTGGTTTCTGTTCCAGCCAGAAAGAGGTCCAGACAGCAGAGGGCCAGATTGGTCTCAGTGAAACCCAGTTCACCGTCTTTGTGCTATGACCAGATGCAAAGATATCAGAAATGACTGCTAGTTTATCAGAAATGGATTTGTTGTAGAGTGAAATGGCTGTCAGGTGGTTTCTTACATACATTCTCCAGTTCAATGAGAAAAGTGTCAATGTAGTCTCGGGGATTACTGTGGTCCAGGTCCTTCTTGTGCTTCTTTACCTCCTGACTGATGAACTCTTGTATCATCTCATAATTGTGGAACATTTTGTTGTGAGGACCTGGTAAGTGCTTCATTATTCCAGGGAAAGCATCATAAAGCTATTCAGGATGTATAGGTAATGAGAGAAAATAAAATTACTACAAACATACTTGCATACAAACACGCGTCTGCGTTCAGAGCTTTGCGCTCTTTCGACAAAGAAATGTGCTGTTGTAAAGTATTGATTCGCTCCTCACTGTATAAATAAGCTCCTCTGTATTTTGGCTGTGAATTAGCGCCATAGACATCACAGTGTCTCTATGTTAGTGGTTAGGAGGATTTCATTGACTTACTTCAGCCCATACGGTCCCCTCCAACTGAATAGCTTCTGATGTATATTTTAACATGAGCTGAAAGTTGTGGTCACTGTAGTCAAATCTTTTCCCCATCACCAGCTGGCAGATAATGTTGGACACAGCATTGTTGAACAATCCTGCAGGGCTGAAAGGTGCACCTGAGGAAGAGGAGGGTGCTTACTTTAAAAAAAATGCTGCTTTGATCATTAGTTGTTGATTTTACAAGATTATGAGTTTAAAAAAAAAAGTGTTGCAGTCATTGTTTCTTCTTTCTCACCTTTCTCGTTCTCTATCTCTTCCTGCAGGTATCGGATCTCCTCACATATACACTGTTCCATGGTGTTTTTTCCCAGGCCGAAGGTGCGTAAGGTAGACAGAGCAAAGCGTCGCTGTTTCTTCCATGTTTCACCATTGCTCATAAATATACCACCTTGGAAAAAACATGAGTGCTGGGACTATAATTATTGACCACAAAAACCGCTATAGGGACAAATACAGTGGACAAATAACAAAAAGAAGTTTCATACCTGTGGTACCAGAGTAAAACCTGTCAGCCATGGCACTATATGGTCGATCCACGAAGTTCTCAGCTTGTGCCACTAAGGCTTCCTTAAGCATCTTGTACCCTGACACAAACACTGTTGCATTATTCCCAAAGCGAACACTGAACACATTCCCATAAATGTCAGCCAACTGTGGAAAATACAGCAATCAATTAAAACATGATTTTCAACATTCAAGTCTCACATAAAAAACAAAACAAAAAAAGTTCGAGGCCATGAAAGTGTCATGGAATACCATTTCCCAAATGCATGTTTACAATTTGACCACTAGGTGTCAGCATTTGACGTTAACTTGTTATTGAAAGCTAATGGGCATCGCTTAAAGTGCACTGTTTAAAAACATACACAATTTTCGAGGTTCATTACATAACAGCTTTGAAGTAATGTTTTATGACACAGAAACTGGAACTTATATATGAATCAATACCTTGCTGAAATAAAGATGAGGCTGTTTCGCATCGATACTCAAGATATTTCCAAAGAAGGGGAGAGCCGGTGGTCCTGGAGGAAAATTTGGTGGTTTCCTGTTTTTGAGGTAGTTGGCTATTAGAAGGAATATAAGAAGAAACAATAAAAGCCCCTTGATGTCAAAATCCAGTAAAAAATTATAAAGCCACATGGTTAAAGAGAGCAAAACAAGCAAGGGGCAGTAGGAATGTCCGTACAGACGAGAGATTTTCTCTTCTTGTTTGAAGCAGCAGTCTTTTTCTTTTTTTAACAGTTTGTTCGTGCGTAATTGATGCTGTTAGTGGCCAGCCCACCTGGGACAATGAACTGGAAAATCCAGCTCATCATAGCCTGTACAAAGGTCTGCTTGCATTACACGCTGCAAACCACACCTACCTGAATAAACAGTATATGACAGCTTGCGTCTTTACAGCAGTTACTCATAAGATTTTCTGCACAGCAACATGATAATACACAGGAGTGCAAACAGGTCATTTTTGTATGAGGTAAAATGTTGTGGAGAAACCAGTGGAATGTAAATAAGTTTAAATAAGCTGGGCTGGTTTGGTATAAGTTCAAGCATACAAACAAATATAGAAATGGAAGAAATGTAAACCATATGTTAGAGGGTATCATGTGCAGCACAGCGGGAAAAAAAATGCAGGTTCATTGTGACTTGGCAAAAAGGCTAGATATTATTCAACTGAAAAAAAAATTTGCATCTGTCCAAGTTTGTCAAAAGATAAGAGAAACCGAACAACATTGCACAGTCCTATAAATAAATCACTGTGAAATCAGTGAGTTTGTGGTAATTTTTTGAGGCTCATTAAATCTCCTTGTGTTGTCTTTTGACAGATTTTATGTCATTTATATGAATGTAAACAAAATATAAAATTAATTATTTAAGACAAAGGAAGACATTAAACTTAACAGTGTTTTGTGTATACCTGAAAGTAAATGTTTGATTTTGTATTTTTTTGTAATTGTTGTGCTTCTCTATTCACCAAAATATACTATACATGTACAGTTGTACATAGTCGCTGTTTCTTCCATGTTTCACCATTGCTCAAAAATAAACCACCATGGAAAAAAAAAACATGAGGGTTCAGTGGGTCAGTCTCAGGGGTTCGGCAGAGGTCAAGACACCCACCTGACTCGTATGATTCATGATGACCCCGCTTGACATCACTGGCTACAGGTGATCACATTACATTGCTTGGCCAGTTTGTGCTGCAGGCGCCGAGGCCGTCCACCAACGGGCGGTCCTCCCCCGGGGCCCGGTGAAAGACGAAGAAACAGGCCTTTCCCTAAATGTCGGTTTCACTTTGCACATCCGTGGATTCAACCATTTCTGCGCAAAATAAGTCATGCTTCGTCTGAGGTAATATATAGGTTTCCCCAGCCAGAATAAATCATGGTTGGTCAAAAAATTTAAGACTAACTTTGGTCATGTAGTTTTATTCAACACAGTAAATTAAATGTTGTGCTGCATGGCTGGCTTCATGTTCACTCTCACAGTTAACTCTACAATGTGCAAAGTTACAAGATCTCCTAATGTATTTTGGGTAAAATCGTCATCAACAGCCGTCCATCAGCGTCATCATCAATCACTAGTCAACAGAGTCAACGCGGTGGATCAAAGACTAATGTAATTATGAGTGGCAGTTCATATAAACATAAAAGTGGAGCGACAAAACGCAAAGAAAGGAAAAAAAAGAGCGCAGGAGAAAACGAAACTTAAAAAGCTGGACACGTATTTTGTTCGTCCCAATCCTGGAGATGAAGCTGTCATTGTTGGCATCGAGTCAAGCCCGCAAAATGTGGCAGCGCGGTCAGGGAGCCAGATTCACAGGTACAAATTCTCACAATCACTGACACTGAAAACAATACGTGAGTTAGTTGTAAACTGCTAATGTGGTTGTTATCGGAGTAGCCCGACCACCTAACGTTATTATTAGGGGCCAGGTAGCCTAATGTTATTATTAGGGGCCAGGTAGCCTAACGTTATTATTAGGGCCAGGTAGCCTAACGTTATTATAGGGGCCAGGTAGCCTAATGTTATTATTAGGGGCCAGGTAGCCTAACGTATTATTAGGGCCAGGTAGGCCTAACGTTATTATTAGGGGCCAGGTAGCCTAACGTTATTATTAGGGGCCAGGTAGCCTAACGTTATTATTAGGGGCCAGGTAGCCTAACGTTATTATTAGGGGCCAGGTAGCCTAATGTTATTATTAGGGCCAGGTAGGTAGCCTAACGTTATTATAGGGGCCAGGTAGCCTAACGTTATTATTAGGGGCCAGGTAGCCTAATGTTATTATTAGGGGCCAGGTAGCCTAACGTTATTATTAGGGGCCAGGTAGCCTAACGTTATTATTAGGGGCCAGGTAGCCTAACGTTATTATTAGGGGCCAGGTAGCCTAATGTTTTTGTTCTCATGGTTTGTTAGACTTCATGTCGGTTTTGTCGGGTTACGTCAACAAGCACAAGATGATGAGCTTGTCGTATAACCTTTCAATAGTGGTGAATACTTCTGCTATTTTATATTGAATCTATGTTTGTATGTAAACGTGTGGGCCGCTGTGCCAATTTTACAAAACGTTCCCACTATTGATACAGTAACTGTGCTCTTATTAGTTGAAGTTGCTCGTTAAAGTGGGTGTCAGAATGATGATGTAGTTACCCGTGGTTCTGAACTGCTTTGACTTTGTGTTGTTATATTATTAGGGGCCAGGTAGCCTAATGTTTTTGTTGTTCTCTTGGTTTGTTAGACTTCATGACGGTTTGATTGATTTAAAAATGACATGGTTGCTCATCTTGGTGTTGAACTCTTCCTCAAATGCTTTAGGCTATGTGTCAAAAATGTAGTAATGCTTGTAAGTCCCGCTATTGCGGGCATACGTATGTAGCTTTATTGGGTTTAAAAGGCCCGGTGATGTGCCCCGCCCCCGGCCCGGCAGTGACATGTTCCGCTACTGCCAAGATCAATTTGAGTGGACAGTGTTGATGGAGAGTGTAGAAGCATAATGTTTAATCAGTCTTGAAGCGCCATCAGCGTCGCAGTCCAACACAGCATCTACACTTTTTGCAATTTGCATTGCTTCTTCTGAGAAGCGTTTGTTACAGGCCCCAACAAGTGTGTCAATGACGGGATAGAAGACATGTTTTGCCCATCTGTCTTTGGGACTCTCTGAAATGGACGTGTACAGCTCCCTTTGCTCCAGTGTGCTCTCCACAAGTGTAGAAGATGATACGGCTGTTGCGCATGCAGGGCGCTTGTGTTGGGCTCTTACTCGTTGACAGAAATGTCGTTGGACTCACAAAAAGTGAGTATCTCTCTCCACATAATGTCCCAGTTTTTTCTCATATGCATAAGTCCCTGGACACTGACCCGCAGAACACTGGAAACTTGAGCAAGCGTGGTGTCTGTTTTCTGAAGGGCCTAAGATGCAACATGGATGATGCGCAGAGCATGGGAGAACACAACCAAGCACACACAGAAGTCTAGTTTTTGCATATCCCTCATACAGTAGGTAGTTGCGCCCCTGTCCCGAGATAAACAGGAGGCGTCAAGAGGGAGGCTGAGGCCAGTGACTGGAGGGAAGCAGCAGGTGTTTACCGGTAGGCCGGTGACTGGAAGGTGGTGGTTGTTACCTGGAGAGAGGAGGTCATCGTGAGGTAGGTTAGTGACTGGAGGATCGGAGTGTAAAGAGTGGCTGTAGGTGCTTGGAGGGCGGTGGGTGTAGGCGGGAAGGCGGCAGGTCGTGGAAGCATTTTTGTCTGCTTCAGTGCTGGTGCAGCTCACATCGTCCTCCTGGATGGGACTCTCTCACTCTTCTTCATTTTGACATTGAAAAAATGTCTAATCTCTGTTGTACTAGGCTGTTTTCGTTTCAAGGGTAAGCGTGACTAGGGTAAACCTAGTAGTGAGGCAAAGCGTTAGCTCCCACGCTGCTTTGTTGCTATGGCGACAAGTATGTAATGACGCAGTTGCAGTAGGCTAACCATCAAAATCTTAATATAAAAAAATTATGCTTAATAAATAATATTTATTTTAATGCCTTTCTCATATATTTTAAAATGACAATAATAATAATAATAATGATAATAATAATAAAAAAAAATAAAAAAAACAAAACAATTCAGCATTATACTGTCTCTTACTGATGACTGTGCTGCAGCCTACTGTACATTTGCTCTTATGGGCTTGACTACTCACCAATTCCCTTGAAGATAACATGGAAAAGAGGAACAATAGGTCGATCAGCAAAGCTGTCCAGCTGGTTGACGAGAGCTTATTTGACCATCTTGTATCCTGAAATAAACACCATCCTCTCACTGCTTCTCCTCAAGCTGAACACAGGGCCATACTCCTGGGCGAGCTGCATGTGGAAAATCAGTTAAGAGAGGAAATGTCTCACAGACAACGACTTTGGTATTTTTTGAAAAATAAAGGATTATTGATGTATTCTTTTTTTTTTTTCTGGGGGGGGGGGGCAAGAAGCTTTGAAAAAGTAGATGATTCCATGACGATCTCAAAATAAAGATTTGTTCTTTTGAAAAAAAAAAGAGCAAAGGCACAATCTTCTTTGAAACCACTTCTATAAACAGGTGATCTCAGTTGTTTATTCTAACAATGAATCGAGTTTCACCATGGGAATATTCTCTGTTTCTGATGGTCTGTATGTTGATTTAGGTTTATGAAACTGTCCAGAAAGAAAACTTTTGACTCTCCATTTCCTGCTATTGTACATTTACTGTCATGTCTTTTGCCCTAATATGTTAACAGTGTGAGTGCCTGTGGGTCAAATTCCCCTTTAAACATTTCAGGGCTGTTCTACAATTTCACCATCTTCTTTTTAGAAACAAGCACGTACTCAACAAATATGAATGATCAGTGCAGCTCTTCTCTATTATTTTGAAGTCAACACCAGTGAAGTGGTTTCCCAGAAAAGGCACTGCCAAAGGTCCAGGTGGAAAGTCGTGAAGCCTCCATTTAAAAAAAAAATTTTTTTTTTTACATCAATCAAAAGCAGCAATACAAAACCTAACAACAGCCAACAAGCAAAGTCCATACAGTCAAAAAGAGCTTAAAAAATCATGGTGAAATCATGAATAAAAAAATGCTTGTCAAAAAGCCAAAGGTTGATCGTGAGGGTGAGACCACAGTGTGTGCAGAAGTAACTGGGTTAGGAGTATGGGGCCCCAGCATGTTACATAATACAACTGTTTCCTCTGGGAGCACCTGAGAGAAAAAACAAGGCTGAAACTGGCAGTCTTCCAACTACATGCTGTTTGTTAGCATTTGTGCTGCATGGAGGACATAGGAGGACCAACAGTTTTTGTTAAACGCCGCTCCTCAACCCACGTGAATTCTGTTTTCTGAAAGTGTAATTGAAAAGAATGTAACGCCATCAAAGTTGAAGCTTTCTTAATAAAGACAAATAAGGCTTAGATGTGCGTGGGCAATATTTCTGATAAAGGCATCTGACAAGGCACTCTGTGAAAGGGAATAAAAGATTTGTCTAAGTCAAGAGTACTTGATTCAAAGGGCTTTTAAAGGGATAAATAACTAAAAATGACATTTCATCTCCATTAAAGATTTTTATGTTACACAATATTAATTATTTGTATTTACAGCTTGATAAATAAGATATGAAGGTGAAACGTCAACTTTGTGTATTTACGCCTGCGCATTAGTGCTTTTATTTTGAAATCCTGGCAGTCAGATCATTTATTGACAGTGCACCTTATTTTACCATCAGTTGTGGTTTGCGCAGGTACGACTGAGAAATATGGAGTCAGTGTACGATGTTCTTGGCTTGGAGTGGATAGACAGTTGGAGTATTTTGATATTTATCTGTGCCTTTCTTCTGTTGAGCGATTTTTTGAAGAATAGGAGCAGAGCCGGTTCAGACCTCCATGGGGCCCTCGGCAAAATTCTGCAAAGGGGCCCTCCTCACTGAATTCAACAGCCACACCTGACACCGCAGTGCTTCCACTCATCCCCCTTTCTGCAGGATCATCAGGTGGAGCAGATACTGTTGCTTGAGGTACTGACTCTGAGCTAGCTTCTGATGCTGTCTGTTTTCCCCTGTGCCACTTGACAAACGATGGCTGTACTACTGGACCTGCGCTGTTTGTACTGCCTGAAGCAACTGTTTCATCTGTGCCTGTATTAGATGAACCTGGCTCTGTCCCTCCACTGGCTGACTGGCTGGAGCCTGTGCTGCTGGTGCTAAGAAATTTAAGCATAGCACCTGTAAAATATAGACAAGACAAAGCAAACTATTAATTCAGCTCCATCAAATTGGCTGCACTTAAATTTACTTTAATATTTCAAATATAGGTAATTGTTTATATTATGTACTATAATTCTGATTCATTTAGCACTGTTTATGCATTTATATTTGCCTGTGTACTATCCAAGCAAATAACATTTATTCTTAAGATAAGATAAGATAGAACTTTTTAGACTTTATTGATCCCACACTGGGGAAATTCACGTGTCACAGCAGCTCAAGCAGAACAGATAGAAAGTAGAGTGACAGCAGGGTAATTATAAAAATAGGCTAAAATAAAATAGAATATAAAATGTGTATATAGCTCTCTCGGAATTTAACTATTACAATAGCAAAATACAAAATGTTAAGTACTAGAATAAGCAGGGCTATATACACATGACTATTTACAATATATACACCCTTTCACCCATAGATATATATGAAAGTGGAATGGAGGTATGGGCATACGCATTGTTATATGAATGGCTGTGCAGATTGTAAGAGAACACACATGGTGTGAAATGAAACATTAATAATACTAGCAATGAACTATGTTGCCATGCCATGTAAAGGCAGATCCTGCCCAGAGTTTGTAAAATACACACATGGTGTGTAGCATTAAAAATATTAAGCACCTCGTCGTCAATATTCCATTACTCTACATGTATGTAGTATAATGTTTGCCTGATTGCAGTTTAACTACTACAATACTGACACACACCCAAATACACACAAAATGCCCGCGACAGCGTGCACATACATAGCAAGCATCAGGCACGCTCAAAATTTCATGCGTAATTTTCTAGTTGCAGTTGTAACTACGCTACAACTTCTAATAGAAGCCAGTCAGAGGCACACAGAGACTGGGGGGCTCACTGGGGGGCCAACCGCCCTGTAATGTAGGTCAAACACGGACTAGTCCCGCCCACTCTCCCCCCCAGAGAGGGAAGTTACCTGACTGCTGCTCCCTAACTTCACTGTCATGCTGTTTCTTTTTCCTCTTTTCATATCTCGAGGGAAAACTGCGCTTCATCGTGGCCTGTTTAATCCCTTCACGCGCTACAATCCGGGGAGACACACACGCGCTGCAGACGGTCCACGTCGTCAGTTTTTTTTTTCCCCGCATCAACGTTGCCGAGGTAACGGGGCCCCCATTGGTTTGCGAGGCCCTACGCAAAGTGCGTAGTGTGCGTATTGGGTGAACCGGTACTGAATAGGAGACCAAAAAACTTTCCTCCTGGTCCGCGGGCTCTTCCTTTTATCGGAGACCTCCATCGGATTCAACCAGCCAGACTTTACCTGCAGTTCTCGGAGGTACAGTTCTTACATAAACCTAAAGACCCCAGTTAGAATAAAATTAAATAACAATTAAAATGTAGATTTAAAAAAAAAAAAAATTGGGACTGTTGTGGGGATTTATGAAGCCTTTCAAACATTTCCCAAACTGAAGTGAGTGAGGAGGCTATGCTTTACATATTATAATTATTTTGTTTTTTCATGACACTGACAATTTGACTTTATAGATCAAACTGGTAGGGAGACATTTTTCATCTTTAATTTATATATGGATATGTAAATAATATTTATGATATATTATTTAAAAAAATGGAGGGGAATAGTTTTACAGTGGATGAGAAGTTATTTAAACAACAGGCAGCAGTTTGTGAAAATAAGTGACTTTCAGTCATCGTGCTTGGACATTGGTTGTGGTGTCCCCAGAGGTCCGTATTGGGGCATAAACTCTTTACATATGCCATTTATGTATAGAATAAAGTCTCAAAAGTACAGTATTGGCCCAAATATAGGACGACTGATTATAAGACGACCCCTATTTTTCAAATTTTTGGAAATACTATTTAAAAAACTATTTAAAAAAAACACACAGAGATAACATTCTGCTGTATTGTTAAACAGTTTAATGTTTTCATCTTTTTTAGAAAGTATGGTACCATACTAAAGGTAAGCTACGTGTCAGGTTTCCATGTTATTTAAGGTCAAGGTATAGTACTATTTAATAAACTGTATTCTCTTAAAATTTGAGACTATGACTTAGTCATAGTCTCAAATTGCTGAATAAGCAATAACCATGTAGTTCAATAACTGCATTAATTATGTCAATAACTGCATAATCATCAAAGTTGAGTTATATTCAGTTTCAAGAACAACATTAATAATTCAGTCTGTAAAAAACAAATTCTGGACAGCAAAAAAACTGTCTAACCCTTTGCTTGAGTTGGTTGCATGATCCTTTATTTATCTATTTATTTTTGTCTGCATTTACATTCAGGTTAGTGCCATTGTCTAGCAAAACCATCTAGTATGTATATGCAATTTAATCTTATAGCAGACTTTTTTTTGGGGGGGGCGAGTGTGAAGGATGAATGTGTCCTTCACCAGTCCTCTCTGGCAGTAATTTCTAACGTCTTTATTAATATCTTAAATCCTGATTTTGTCAGAGAGGACCAAAAAAACACCAGCAGTGAAACATTTAAAAACAGGACAGTTAAAGAGACAGGACAGTGAGGGTGTGGTGTGTGCTGGTTTGTGAAGTGTGAGGGGTGTTGTGTAGTGGATTGTGTTGTGATACAGAACATACTTAAAAGATAATATGTAAGAAGCAGAAACTACTAACAAGAAAACTGGATGAACACCTTCTACCAAGCTATGGACCTGTATATGGAGAATCGATGTAAACATTATTGATTGATTGTGTTGACAGTAGAGGGGGGGTGTTGGGGGAGGGGTGTAAAGAATAAATGTGTCCATGCCCATATAGACCTCCTGCAGCCACGTGACACACACCTTGACGACGAAGCGCAGTCGCCATATTGGAGTGAAAACAACAAGCTAGGGCTTAAGCGATCACATAGTCTTTGTGTAGGTTATGCGGTTCGCACTCAGACGCGCCCGCGGGGAAGACACGAGGAAAGAGCGGCAACCGGCGAGAACAAGCCGCAGATGCAACGAGCACCCCGCCGGAGGCGCGCACCCCCATTCGCCCAAACTGACCAACCGACCATCCACAACACCCGGACGATCTTCGATCAAAAAACCCATGCCATCCCGCAAATAACTCCGCACTCAGCCGAAACAGATGAAAACACCCCCCCCCCACCCCAACAAAACGCCCACCACACACGTGACCCGCCCCCGCCGGCCACCACTCCCCCCCGCGCCACCCCCACGAGCGCGCCAGAGCACAGCGATCCACTTCGCTCGGCGCTCTACGTCGGCTGGAAATCTGTGGAACGATAATCCTGATCCCTTTCCTCTGCAGCCTGTGCAGCTACACAGCTCAAAACCATGCTTTCAAACTGTTTGCTATCCACCTGAACGTGACAGATTACACGGGTGACAGGTATACTGCTCAGCTGAAGCGCCTTGTCCCCACTCCAACACGACCGCGAGCTGTTGCGGCTGCAGTGTGCGACGTCTTGTGCAAAAGGTCCATACACTCACATGTGAGTTACCAAAGTACCAAGGAAACTGTTACCACTATTACCATCACCACTCTCCTTATCTTAGTCCATCTCAAGTCCTCCCAAGGGTGAGAAAACGCCAGCTAACCCATCGCCCCAGGGCCAGACTGGCCCAAGAGGGCCCCTTGCCCCCGACCCGAGAGGTCAGGGGGCAAACATCCCTGAGACATATGTCCACTGACAGGAGGGCCAGGCAGGGCACCCAGAAGGCCAGAACCGTGATGAGGCCCTCCCACCCCCAGCCCCCACACCCACCAAGGCTCCAAGCCCACAGCAGCAGCACCGCAGAAAATGCAGACCCAGTAGCCGTCACCCCATGCAGCCCAGGGGCAGCCGAGCCCCCCCGGCCCCACCAACCGCCAGCAGGGAGCGGAAGGGGGAGATGGGTGGGACAGAGAGAGAGAAGGAGAGGGAAACCACGGGGACGCGACCCCCCCCAGGCAGCCGAGACAGCCGCCACCCCCCGTCCGCCACCCGTCCGCAGCACAGCAGCGGCGAGAAACGATGGGAAAGCGGCCCGCAGCAGAGGGCCGAGCCAGGAAGGCCGCACAGCAACCCCCACGCCGCCGCGCACCAGCCTGCAGAAAGCCAACCGCACCCACACACCCAAGATGGATTCGGTACAGTTTCAGACCATCTGCTACCCGCAATTGCAAGATACCGGGTTTGTGGAAAGCACAACTCGCATGTCGGCGCGTAAAAGAGCGTGTCCAAATGGCATAAATGTGCGCACCTGGTCACAAGCGGACGTGCACAAACGGCTCTACCTCTGGATTACGCATCACCGTATTATTTGCATACGTTTTTATTCTCTTGAGGTCAGAGGATGTCTGGTCAGCAGTTGTCAGCAGATGGATGTCGGAATAGTCACGGCCAGACACGTCAGTCTGTACAGCTGTGGCATGATGAAGTGAATTCTACAAGGAGGGAAGAATAGCTTTAATACATCAAACCTGATCAGCCACCTGAAACATAACCATCGCCTCGACGGAGGTTTGAAATCATATGAGGATGCCCTGGCTGCTAAAGACGCTAACGTGAGCCGTGAGCAAGCCAGCAGCAAAGAAGTACGGTGGCCCTGAAGGGCAAACAACACCAACAAAAAGGAAAACACGACATTAACAAAAACACAACGACAAAAAGGAAAACACAACGACATTAACAAAAACACAACGACAAAAAGGACAACACAACGACATTAACAAAAACACAACGACATTAACAAAAACACAACGACAAAAAGGACAACACAACGACATTAACAAAAACACAACGACATTAACAAAAACACAACGACAAAAAGGACAACACAACGACATTAACAAAAACACGACATTAACAAAAACACAACGACAAAAAGGACAACAAAACGACATTAACAAAAACACAACGACATTAACAAAAACACAACGACATTAACAAAAACACAACGACAAAAAGGACAACACAACGACATTAACAAAAACACAACGACAAAAAGAAAACACAACAACATTAACAAAAACACAACGACAAAAAAGGAAAACACAACGACATTAACAAAAACACAACACACAACGACCACTTTTTGTTGGTGTCATTTGCCCTTCAGGGCCACCGTAAAGAAGCCACCGGGACTTACACACATTGGCGAGGCTATTTTCAAGTTGGTTACATAGAGTCTATGTAATGTACTAAAACAAGTCTAACTTGTGTTTGTACATTATGCACTGTGCATTATTTTTTATTGTCATTGAGAAATGCACTTTTTCAGTTTGTAATTTTGATGCATGTATTTCCATCAGTTCAAGGAGCCTTTAAGGAGCCAGTAAGTAATGCACCTTATTTAAATTGATGTGAGATATTAAATAGGCTTGTTTGAGAACTTCAGGAAATTTTTTTTTTTTTGTCTACCTTCTTAAACAGCAGCTTCTGTTGAGTTTTGTGTTAATAAACTGTATATAACCATAAGTCAACAGTCAGTGTTGAATCACAGCACTAATCTGCTGCGTGTGTTCAGTTTGCAGAAAAATATGGAAACATTTTCAGCCTTCGTCTCTTCGGAGGAAGGATTGTGATCATTAATGGCTATAAGCATGTGAAAGAAGCCCTGGTCCAACATGGAGAAAACTTCACAGATCGGCCGAATATTCCACTGTTTGAAGCCGTAATGGAAAATAAAGGTGTTGTTGGTTGCATTCTGGTTAGACAATTACTCTTCACTGTTAAGGACAACTCCAGTTTAAAAAAAAAATCTGTGATACTGTCCCAGCTTGTGAATAAAAACAGATTGCAACATATATTCATAAACATATATTTCATTCACAATAAAACATTGAAGCAATTATTTTCAATAGTTTAGATGGTGAAAATGTACAATATCAAGAAAAAGGAGTTAATATATACATTTGATGGCAGGCACATGTCTTCAAAAAGTTGGGTTGCTCTATGACCTGTACATACCTTTCAGCATTTATGTTTCCTTTGCAGATGTGTAAGATGCCCATTTCATAGATACTAATGCACTCCCATATCATCATATGGTTAATGAAAATAATTTAAATTTAGATTCATCTGACCCCATGACCATAGCCGCAGGAACATGTTCTCAGCAGGGGGTGCTGGGAGTCTGAGACAGCTGTGCGTTTTATATATATATATATATATATATATATATATATATATATATATATATATGTATATATATATATATATATATATATACACTGCAGAACGCATCATTGGATGAGCAGTTCTGTCTGTCAGGGGTGAAAGAGTTTTTTTGATACTATTGCGCAGAGAATTGCACCCGAGATTGCGCATCTCGGGTGCTCCGAGCGCAAGGAGAGGGCCAGCGCACGGAGGGATACGCGCACAATTCAAGAAACTCTACAACAGTGTTCTGGAAAATCTTATCTGCCAGATAAGGAACTGATTATAGATCAGGAACAATTAATGTTTCTGTCCCTCCTCGACCACCAGCAGTTTCAGACATATTGGAAATAATTCCCCCATCCAACCGTGGCCGTGACTATTCCCACATTTACCGACGCTGCTGACCGGACATCCTCTGCCCTCAAGAGAATAAAAACATCTGCAAGTAGTACGGTGATGGGTAATCTGCAAATTACGCAGCGCCCTCATCTTGTTATAGTGTGTTTTTTTTATTGTTGGCTTGTATGATTATAACGTCATGGTGGATTAAGTAGTTAAATCCGCACTGGCCCAGGTACCAAATACACGACCACCACTGAATAATACTGTACGAAACATTAAACCAGACCACTGGAATTTAGAGTAAATTTTAAACATTTTATTTTTTTTTCTACCACATTTTTTCTTCCTTGTTTTCAATGGTTTTTTTTGTTTGTTTTTATATATATTTTTAAGGTGCTGCAGCCCCACCAAAAGGGGGTGCTGCAGCCCCCCCCAGCACCCCTACTTCCCGCGCTACTGCCCATGACAGTTTTCCACTTTGCCTGAGTACATTTTAAATGAGCTTTGTTCCAAAGAAGATGGCTTATGCAACATAGTCAGATATCACATTTTCATTGTGTGATGGACATTTGTTTAATGGCACACTGAACTGAGTTTCTAAGGTAAAGTTTACCAGATGTCTGGAAATGTTCCTGAGCCCATGTAGTAGTTTCAGTTACATAATCTGTTTAATTTTTTTTCCTCACCTTCAAAAGTGAGATTAATTTAAACTGTAATATACTCATCTTTTATGCTGTCTACCTTACATTTTAAAAGGTCTACTATTGATTGAGCAGTAAATCAAAGTTTTAAAAGATCAGATATACCAACAACTTCTGCTTTTTTATTTCATGATCTGTGTCTTCAAGTCTGCATTAATTATATCTGCAGACTGGCCCTCTAAATTCATAGCCCATGCATCTATCCCACACGTGGCATCAGTTCTAAAATGTCACACATGTTTTCTATGTTTCATTGTGAATGAAAAATTTGTTTAAGATTTACAAATGATTGTTCCATCAGTTGTGGATCTGGTTCACCAGCAACTGATTTTAATCATTTTGGGTCTAACACAATTTTGTGCTATTTTCTTTTTTCACACAAGGTCTTGTGATATCAAATGGTTATTTATGGAAGCAGCAGAGGAGATTTGCTCTTCATACACTCAGAAACTTTGGTCTGGGAAAGAAGACCCTGGAGATATTCATCCAACAGGAGTGCAGATACCTGACTGAAGCTTTCACAGATCAACAAGGCAAATAAGCTTTACTCTGATGCATTTGTTTTTGTTTGTTTGTTTGTTTTGCTTTCAGATATGGATTATTGTATAAATGACAATGGCATGTTCACATATACCCATCTAAATTATTTATTGAAAATATTACAATACTTTTTAGTATCTTAACTCATATTCTGTTCTGAAACACACGGTCAAAGTTGTACTATTTTAATTTCATCTTTATTCTCTTTTTCTTTGTTTTACAGATCAGTCTTTCAATGCCCAGCAACTCATACACAATGCTGTGTCCAACATCATTGCTGTTTGGTATTTGGGAATCGATTTGAGTATACTGATGAGCAGTACTAGTGTATTCTTCACAATTTTAATGAGATTGTGGAATTGCAGGGAGGTTTTTCAGTACAGGTGAGCCTTCACTGTTACGCTGTTTGGTGCAAGTTAGTGTCCATGTGAGATCACTGTAACTGCAGTCTATTAATCAAAAAATAAGCCCTAACCACAAATAACCTGGAACTGCTAGACAAAATGGAAAAAGGAACCTAAAGAGGAGATTACTGGATGTGATGGAAAAGGATATGCAGTTGGTTGATGTGAAAATGGAAGTTGCAGAAGACAAGTTAAGATGGAAACAGGTGATCTGCTGTGGGAACAGTAAAGGAAAAATAAAAAGAATAATGAAAGATAATTGCTACATATTGCTACAGTGTTGTGGTGCTCCCTTCTTCCATCACCCATGAACAAGACCCCGAAATATTTAAATTCCTCTACTGGAGGGAGAACCTCACTCCCAACCCAGAGAAGGCATTTTACCCTTTTCCAACTGAGAACCATAATCTCAGATTTGGAGGTGCTGATTCTCATCCCTGCTGCTTCACACTCGACTGCAAATCACTCTACTAAGAGCTGAAGATCCTGACACCACCGAACTGGAATCCCTCCTTTCCCTGGCTGTGCTTAGAAACTCTGTCCATAAACGTTATGAACGGGTCGATGACAAAGGGCAGCTTTGACGGGTACCAACACTCACTGGAAACAAATCTGACTTACAACTGGCAATGCGGACCAAGCTCCCACTCTATTTGTACAGGGACTGGACAGCCCGTAACAACAGGCCCAGTACCCCATACTTCTGGAGTACCCCCCACAGGACACCCAGAGGGACACGGTCAAATGCCTTCTCCAAATCCACAAAACACATGTGAACTGGTTGGGCAAATCCCCATGCTCCCTCCAGGATCCCAGTGAGGGTATAGAGCTGGTCGACAGGGACAGAACCCACATTGTTCCTCCTGTATCTGAGATTCAACAGTCGATCAGACTCTCTTCTCCAGCATCCCTGCATAGACCTGACCAGGGAGGCAGAGGAGTGTGATTCCCCTGTAATTGGAACATACCCTCCGGCCCCCCTTCTTAAAAAGGGTTAAAAAGGGGAACCACCACCCCAGTCTGCCAATCTAGATGTACTGCCCCTGATTTCCAGGCGATGTTGACGTGTCAACCAAGACAGTCCAAAAACATCCAGAGCCTTAAGGAACTCAGGATGGATCTCGTCCACCCCCAGAGCCCTGCCACCGTGCAGCTTCTTAACTACCTCGGTGCCCTCAGCTCCAGTAATGGACGAATCCACCCTGAAGTCTACAGGCTCAGCATTCTCTATGGAAGCTGTGCTGGTGGTATTCTTTCCACCTCCCGACGAAATCTCCAGTTGAGGTCAGCAGCACCACAACTCCACTATACACAGTGTTAGTGAAGCACTACTTTCCCCGCCTGAGGTGTCTGATGGTTTGCCAGAATCTTCGTGGAGCTAACTGGAAGTCGTTTTCCATGGCCTCAACAAACTCCTCCCACACCTAAGTTTTTCCCCAGAGACCACCAAGGCTGCAGCCTGTTTGGGCTGTCGATACCTGTCTGCTGCTTCCAAAGTCCCACCTCTTACCCGAGGTGTCCATCACTGGGTTGGAGGATTGCGATTGAGGTAGTGATCAGTTGATAGCTCAGCTCCTCTCTTCACCCAAGTGTCCTAAACATACAGCCGCAAATCTGATGATGCGAATATAAAGTCGATCATTGACCTACTGCCAAGAGTGTCCTGATGCCACGTGCATTTATGGACACTCTTATGTTTCAACATAGTATTTGTTATGGAAAACTGTGACTTGCACAGAAGTCCAATAAGAAAACACCACTCTGGTTCATATCACAGCCCGGCTGTGCCCCATGGGTAAAGGCCCGGCCACCAGGTGCTCCCAACCGACCCCTCCCCCAGGCCTAGCTCTAGGGTGGGACGCCAGTAAAGCCTGATTTATACTCGGAAATCAGGTCGTCTGCGTATGTGACGCAGACGACAAGAGATGCCCCCCCCACCCTACGCAGACACTCTGGTGCACCTACTCAAAATTGTAGGTGACCGCAGACAGTGGCGCAGAGAGTGTCGCAGAGAGGAGAGAAAGGAGGCCTCTGATTGGTCAATTCTTCATCAGTGTAGAAAAGAGCACGACATGAAAGAAATGAGGAAGTACTCACATCTGTACGATTCTCGTTCTCCACACTACAAAGACAGCACATATTCTAGTAATTCATGGAGGGAGATTGCGATGAATGTGGGTCTAGATACGGCCGAGATGGTAAGGAAGTGGAAAAACGCAAGAGATAAGTTTAGTAAGTTTAGCTAGTTTGTGATTGTCCCTCTTGCGTTGTGCCGTGGAATAACATAGCGCAGACCACGCATCAAAATTGAGCATAAATCAAAAAGTAACTGCGGCATACCGGCAACAAGATAACTGCAACACATTGCCGCGAGAGTATACACAGCCCTTAACTCTTTTCCGGGCGAGGGACATCGAGATCTTCTTGTATTTTCCATAGAATCGCACTTAGTCTGGTTCATCCCCCAGAACCAGTTTGCCTTGGGTGACCCTACCAGGGGCAAATGCCCCCGACAACGTTGCTCCTGGGATCATCCAGGCACACAAACCCCTCCACCATGTTAAGGTGGCGATTCAGGGAGGGTCAATTCAGTTCAATTCAATTCTTTTCAATTCAGTTCAGTTCGGTTCAGTTCAGTTCGGTTCAATTCCCAGTTTTCCAGGGACAAGTGCAGAAGTCTAGGTTGTCATCAGTCTATGTTTATATGACTGAAAGGTAATCATACATACTTTATAGGCAGTGCCATCAAAGATGACTGCCCAGCACACCAGTAATGTAATAAATCTACAGTCTGTTTATTATTAGCTGGTTTGTCCAGGTAGAAATGTCACAGTAACAGTATTTCTGGGGTATGAGATGATCTGGTAACTCCATCTCCTTTCTGTAGGTTTACAACACGATTCCTTGGCTGATGAAGAGGCTTCCAGGTGCTCATCAGAGAATATTTGGCCATTTACAAAAACTAAAGGACTTTATAGAAATCAAGATTAAAGAACACAGAGAAACCATCAACCCCTCATCTCCACGAGACTACATCGACGCCTTCCTCATTGAGATGGAAAAGGTGAATGTTGTTTTGTTTCTCTCTTTTCTAATGTCATTATTTTTTTCAACAGTCTCAAGTTTGTCTTTTGTTTCTCTTTTAGAATCAGGACAAAGATGCTGGTTTTGATTTCGACAATTTGTATTTTTGCACTCTGGACCTGTTTGGTGCTGGAACTGAAACTACCACTACTACATTACACTGGGGGCTGTTATACATGATCTACTACCCTGATATACAAAGTGAGAGTACGAGCCTGTAGTGCATTGGTATATTTTACTATGACTTTACATAGTCTCTGTTCCTGTGCAGCATTTATCTTTCTGTCCTTGAAGAAAAGTCAAGTAAACCGCACAAAAGAGTTGTGCAGTTTCATTCTCAATCATCTGCAAAGTGCACTGACTTAGATTTGGTACTATTTTAACTGTGCACAGAGAGAGTCCAGGCTGAGATCGATGCTGTGATTGGTTCATCCAGGCAGCCTTCAGTGGCTGACAGAGAGAGCTTGCCCTATACCAACGCAGTCATTCATGAGATACAGAGAATGGGCAACATCATCCCACTTAATGTGGCTCACATGGCAAACAAGGAGACAACCCTGGGTGGCTACACAATCCCAAAGGTATGCAGTCCACATTTAACACGTTGTAATTCAAGATCATTTCAGACACTTAAAAAAATGTGAAAGGCCTGACTAGGTTGGATTTGGTGATCATTCTATTTTGTGGATTCACACTTTATACGTGTATATATAACAATGAATTTCACTGGCAAACAGAGGGTATTAATACCTTAGAATTTTCACAATAGGAGGGTTGGATAAATACTAAAATTTTAGAAATTCATGGATAGACAGAATCTAGCCTGTTGGTCATCTTTTTCCTTGTTATTGTTGAATTGAATAGAATCCATACCTATGAGTGTTCTTCCAAGATTACTCCACCCATTACCCATTAAGATTACTCCACCCATGTTCAGATGCCTCCTATACCTATACAAAATTTAATATTCTTCATGCTCGACTGTTTGATATCCAGATTTATTTCACAGGCCCAGAGTATGGCTGAAGACTACAGCTCTCTAAAGTTGAAGGGGTGTTTGCTTTACCAAGCTTAAAACTTTATTTTTGGGCACCACAATCAAAGCCTGAGCTTGCTTGGATTACCACGACTCCTCGAGATGGTGTAAGCCAATGGAATAGAAATGGTCTAGTTTTCATTCAGCAGCTAGTCCAATCAAACAAAGAAGACTTTGAACTGCTGACTTCTTCAGGTTTCTACAAATAAGGCAATTGTGTCCTAATCATGCAGAAACCAATCAAATTATCTCACCATCTGCAATAGAAGTTTGATGCTTCAGAACTCCACGCATATAAGGAAAGTGTGGAACATCAACTACCAGTAATTGCTCAAGAAATTGTGAAAATCTGATTCCAGCTTCATATTTGGATATCTGCTCAGCATTGATAGATATTTTTTGAATATCCTTAGAGGATGCTTGTGATCCACAAACTTCTTTATTGGGAGTTGTCCATGAGGGTTTTTGCTAAAGATGAAACTTATACCTTTTTACATCTTTGCAAGTTTTCCTAGTTGAAGCCATTGAAGGAGTCACAGCTGTGAGTCAGCTGGCTGAAGAACATTGTTCCAATGTTTCAGTCATGGATAGAAGATGTATGACAGCTCTGTAGAATAAAAGAAAAAAACTCTCACACTTGAGACTCCAGAGGGAGGAAAAAAAGTATATTTAACATTTGTCATACTAGACATTTATGACAGTATGACCAATGAATAAGATGCTCATTTTGTAGTATTTTGAGGATTTTAAAATACAAAGATTATTTTGCAAGGGGACAAAAAACTTCTAATTCAGCCAGATGGACCAGTTTTGTTTTTTTTTCTTTCTGTCTTCTTGATTGTAAAATGTATGACAGGCCAGCTATCAAAAATAACCTAGTTTAATTAATCCCTTTGATTGTGGGTTCCTCCTCAGGGCACCATGATCCTGCCTACACTGAACTCAGTCCTGCATGATAAGCGATGTGGGAAACTCCACACTCTTTTAATCCTCAACACTTTCTGGACCAGGAGGGTAAATTTAGGAAGAGAGAGGCTTTCATTCCTTTTTCAGCAGGTTAGTCACTTGTTACTTCCTGAGACAAAAATTCAAAATGACAAGAAAATACAAGTTGCCGCTGGGTTTTCACTCCTTAGCTTCCCTGGTATGTTTGTATTTATATTGAAGGGACGTCATCTTGTCTTGATCTGGTTGTAAAACTCATTTGGGTGTCTTTTTAAGTTAAACTGAGTTGCATCCAGTATACAAACATTTTTTTCTTCTTTTTTGGCAGTAAGGTTGAGGAAACTTTTCTTTTATCAGGTGAGTTAGGAATATGGAAAATTGCTGTTGGGTTTGTTGTCCATAGGACTCCAGAGACTGTCGACAGGTATTGTCAGGCCAACCGGACTGCAGAATGGAAAAATCAGTACCTCTAAATCCAATGCTTTAATTCTTCTAACTTGGTGGAAGTAAGTGAAAATAGTTTATGTAACACCAGTTCTTCCTCATGAGTGGGGGAAGAATGGAGCAGGATATTGATAGGTGGATTGGTGCAGCACCTGAGGTAATGGAGACACTCTACCGGTCTGTTGTGGTGAAGAGAGACCTGAGCCAAAAGGAATGGCTCTCTATTTACCAGGTGATCTATGCTCCTACCCTTACCTGTTGTCTTGAAATGTGGGTAGTCACTGAAAGAAGGAGATTTTGAATACATGTAGCTGGAATGAGTTTCCTCCGCAGGGTGGCTGGACTCTCCCTTAGAGTTAGGGATAAGTTCAGGCATTCAGGAGGTTCTCAGAGTAGAGTCACTGCAGCTCCACATGCAGAGTTGCCAGTTTAGGTGGTATGGGCATCTTGATTAGGAAGCATCCTGGATGCCTTCTCAGAAGGCGTTTTATCCATCTGAAAAGAGGCCATTGTATCTCTCAGCTGGCTTGGTAACAACTCTGTGTCTTCCTGGAAGAACTGATCAGATGGAATAGCTTGTTGATTTTCTGACTAAAGATTACGGTTTTCTGCATTTTCAGGTCAACGTGTGTGTCTCGGCGAACAGCTGGCCAGGATGGAGTTATTTCTCTTTTTCACCTCCCTCCTTCAGAGGTTTTCTTTCTCGGCTCCTGCTGGACAGCAGCTCAGTCTGGAATTCAAGATTGGAGTCACCCGTGCCCCCAAACCTTACCGCCTCTGTATTGTATCACGTTAAACCGTCAACTAGCCGAAACTAATTACAATGTATCATGTTATTCTGCTATATTTGTTTTGTAATTCATCAAACATGTATGTTAAAAAAATATTTGTGTCCATTTTCCTGGAGTCATTCCACTAAACATTGGGAAAATAAAAGTACACTGGAGTCATTCATTGTGGTTTGTTTTCCAGTCCAAGATTATGATACCTGTTACTAAAAAAACTGCTGTTTTAACACAACTTTTAAACTTTTCTTGTGAATATGTTTGAATTGTGAATACATTTTTCATATTGTGAATTAACAGATTTTCTGTGTCATAGCTCTACATTTGTTGTTGGGTTTTTCACACACTGAACACCCCCACTCTACTGTCAACACAACCAATCGATAATATTTACATGAATTCTCCATATAAAGGTCAATAGCTTGGTAGAAAGTGTTCATCCAGTTTTCTTGTTAGTAGTTTCTGCTTCCTACTGTAACGAACAGCCCCTGTCATTTACCACAGCACTTCCCAGCACTTTGATATGCACACAACACTTTATGGGTTTGCTAAAAAGGAACACTAAATTGCACACGATTGTTTTAAATTATTTATTGAAATATTTATTGTAGGTGGGTCCAGTCGCAGTGTGTCACGGTGATGGCGGTGGCTGGTCCTGCAAGGAAAATTAATTGTAAATTGACATGTGTAATATGTGTTTAGCAGATTTAGTAATCCTTTTATGAGTTGGTGTGCATGGGGTACCTATTGGAAGGGCTGGGTATTGTGGAGGTGCGTGTGGTATATATGTGTGTGGGATTTTACTTACCTTCTCCATGCGTACAGGGTGGCGTTGTCCATTGAAAAGAGTCCCCAGGGAAAGGATGTTGCCTAAAAGGTTCCGGGCATGGACCCTGAGGAAGAAGATGCTGGGGGTGGTTGAGGGAGGTTTTTTATGTTGTGTATAATTTAGCTTAGTCATTAGTTTGTTTGTTTGGGGTTTTTCTTTAGGAAGGGATTTATTTTCTTTGTATTAGGGTTATGGTTTATGTTGGAGGGTTTTTTAACTGGGTTTTAAATACCTGCATTAATTAGTCTACCTGGGAAGTTGTATTGGTTTGAACCAATAAGCAGAATAGTATTTAAGGTGCTTGGTACATCAGTTACTGAGTCTGCTGCTGGAGAAACCACTTCCAGTGCCTCCATTGCACTTTGCACTTTTTTGCCATGTCCCACTTTTTATGGTTTGCCTTTTTTTCACACTAAGAAAATAAAAAACAGAAACTTGTGGACCACTCCAGATCCTGACAGTCCAACATCTGTCCTGAAAGTCACAGGATCAGTAAAAAACACCCTGGGACTAACTACACTAAGAGGCTAAAACCCAATGGGAAGAAGGCCCCAAATCACTAATCAATAATCAGTATCAGAAACACACGCAGGTGCAGCACTCCAGTCAATGTCAGGGAAGAGTCAGACATTCGAGCATGAGAATGCAAAAAAGAAGTTGTCATTGCTTTCAGCATCATGTGACACAAACATGGAATCACACAGGAAAACAAAAAAAAACCAAAACAAACAAACAAAAAATAATATTAGAGTACACACTTTCAATAACATAGAGGATGCAAGGTCAGCAGCACCCACATATCAAACCCCCCAGAATTATGCAGAATTCCTATGATGCTGGGTCTGCAGAAGAAAATTTAGGTGTGAGACAACATGGGACATGTTATTACTAACATCCAGAACATAAGTGCAGCAAGCCTCACCCATAACATGACAGGCGCCCCCCTGTGCGGTGAGGAGCTGGTCCAAGACCAGGCCATTTTGCAGACCCAAATTACGCAGCCTTTAACCTCACCTGAGAGAGCCTGAAATCCATCCGTGGTCACAGCTGTGAGATTCTCCAAATCAAGTGCCAGATCGTCGACAATTCACGGTACCCCACCAGGGAACCAAACCACCCAAAAACTTTGCTTCCCCGAAACACGGTCAACATGAGCAGGAACTCAGACTACAGCCAGAGAGGACAATGACTGCATCGCACTCAGGGAAGCAAACACATCCTCAGCCTCTGGTGCCGCTGTGGAAACAAGAGAGTAATTAACAGGGGACCAGGCAGCCACCTTCGCAGTTGCATCCGTACAGGAGTTGCCTGAAGAAACCAGATCACTCCCATTAACATGAGATGGACACTTACACACAGCTATTAAGCTGGGCAGGAGGATGGCCTCTAAGAGAACATCCACCTTATCTGCATTCAGGACAGGTTTACCGTCTGACTTCAAAAATTTCCTGCACTTCAAAATTGCATCAAAATCATGACAATCTTTGTAGATAGTGATGCTTTACACACCTCGGCTAGAGCTACCAGCTCAGCTGCCTGAGCAGAACAATGATGTGGAGGGGAGCTGGACACCAACACCTCATGATCTGAAACAACTGTGAACCCCACCATGTAGCTTCTTGTGTGCTCATTACTGAATGCAGAGCTGTCCACATACAGAACCAAGCCAGGGTTCGTCAGAGGCAATTCCTGGAGATCTGGTCTGGGGGTGCAAACCTCATTAATCACAGCTACACAGTCATGTGGTTCCCTGTCCCCCGGACCTGGGAGAAGAATGGCTAGGTTTAATACAGTAAAACACCACAACTGCCTCTGCTTTTAATGGATATTGCTGTTGACACGGTTAAAAATCAGATTTTGGAGTGATCACTGTTGGAGAAAGAAGATATTATTAATCATCCTGTGACATTATAGTTTGTTCCCCTGTTAATCACTTTACATGCCCTGCTGTGGGAACATCTTTTATATGCAAGTAGTAGGAACGTTCTGTTTCTGCTTACACACACACACAGCAGAACAACTGCTGATTATGAAGCTGCTGAACACAATAAAAAGGGCTGCAAGAGGTAGCATCAGCGGAGTTGAACGTGCAGAGTGTGTGATCTCTCTCCGTGCTCCCCTTGTGCAAGTAAAACTAAGAAGTTTGTCTAAGTCTCTGTCTGTTCACAGTAAAAAGTTGGTGTTAGATCCAACAATCACAACTGGTTCCCATTCCTTATCAAACCAACATCATGGGAACCTTTAGCCCATAATGTCGCTGGCACTTTCTAAAGTGCCGTTATCTGGGCCAACAGGGCCGTCGCAAGGGGGGGGCGAAGGGGGCGGTCGCCCAGGGCCCCGCGCTGTGACGTACCTATGACGGGCCTCACACTTGACCAATAGGTCAATAGGTTATCCTGAAAAGGGCCTCGCATCTCAAGTCTGCCCCGGGCCCCGCCCCCCCCCTTGCGACGGCCCTGTGGGCCAATTCAGTCTCAGTGAGTAGGCAGAAATCCATATTGTCGTCCAGGGGCACACTTGTCATAAAAAAAGGTGTGGTGGTAGTGGATGGTGAGGCGGACCCAAGAAATATAGGAGAGGAGGGAGTTTGCCAAAAAAAACCCGTCCTTTTATTAATGTTCACAAAAATAACTCAAAAACTCCAAAAACACTAAAACAAGATAAGTCCAGTGGAGGATGATAACACGGGAGGAACAGATTACACAGGATTGAACAGGGAACGCGTTCAATCCTGCAATGCACAGAGTGGCGGCAGATGAGGGTAACAGTACGATCTGGCAAATGAACGGGGGATGACAAGACTTAAATACATAAAGGGACAAACGAGAGGCAGGTGCACTCAGGGTAATCACGGAGGGAAGTAAAGCAGAATACGACGAAGACAAGACAGACCTTGAAAGTAAAACAGGAACAGGATAGACTAACAACAGGGGAGACAAGGCAAGACACTGACCAAACTCAGGAACAGAGGAAAAAAACAGAAAATGTACACCACTTAAACCCACACCCTAACAACACTGCACAATGCATGAGCACCTGGAACGAATGACATGCGATATGCATTGCTGTCTGCACTGTAAAAAACAGTCGGGTCAGCAGTCAGCTGCCAGTCTCCAGCATGCACTCAGTCAGTCAAAAAAGAACCCACGTCAGTCCAAGCGTCTTTAAAGCCCTTTGAAAGGGCCACATGGGGTCAGAGAAACACTGACACACCCCTGCAGGGAGCTCATCATGAACATAAGAACAATCACAAGCTGTAAACAGCTTTTCCTGACTTGGAGTCAGTATCCCTGAAAGTGCACTAAAATGTGTGGACCAGTAGAGATGCTGAGTTGTCAGCTTCTCACTGCTAGGACCTTCATGGAGCCATCTCTGCTCATACACAGCATCAGGGCCGAGGGACAGGTGTGATGTACAATGCACAGAATAACCTGCTTTAAGTTGGGTACCTGTCGGCGAGACGACCTTCCCTGTAGTCTGAACCAGATGACTTGAACTTTCACCCCCAGGAAGCTTTCACTGATACACATAAAAAAAAAAATAGGGTTTACAGACAGATACAGATATACAAGTGACTGAACATCATTGTTTTTCAATTTAGTTACTTTAAGGCCCTGTGGTGTTGACACTAGTGACAGGCCCAGACCACAAATCAAATCACATCCAAACGATACAGGACAATGTGTAGAAAATAAAAATGAATGTTTACAAACCTTACCATCCAGGCTGACACAAGCTAAAGGTACAGTGAAGCCCATGGCTGACACTGAATTTACAGACCGGCCACTGAGCTTCAGCTGAGAAGAAAAATCCATAGCACAGAATTTGTGGCCCCTGAGTCCACTAGGAAGGTTACAGGAGAGTCAGAGACAAGCAAAGTTATCTGAAGCAGACATTTATAGTTTGGATCGTTGAATTTCACATAAGTGGGTTGCAGTGGTGCAGTAACTTTTTCCAAACACGCAATGGTGATAGAAAGCTTAGCAAGCGAGTCGTCGTTGCAGGGAGCAGAGGCAGAAAAAGTGCATGTATCAGTACGTGTGGCTTTGTGTGTGACTGAGTGTAATTGTGACGTGTCACCTGACTCCACCCCCGTGTCAGCAGCTGAGACAAGATGACGTCAATCTGCCTCCGGTGTGGTCCATACTCCATTTTCCGCAGCCCGACACTGCGCCACCCAGTGGCCCGTCTGACCATACTTGTAACAGGCATCTGAGCAATCAAAGCGACGTCAACCCACTCGCTGCCACAGCCCTCTGCACTGTCCGCCAAGACACTGAACCCTAACTTGCCCCCAGTGGGTCTGGGGGCAAGTTAGGCTGCTACCATCTTGCATGGTGGCAGCCGCCCACTGGTGTGTGAATGGGTGAATGAGAGGCCATTGTAAACCGCTTTGAGGGCTTGAGGGCACCATGATGGTGTAGATATTGGAACATAATTCTTGGCAGAACGCGCGGAACTCGTCAGAAAAACCCTCACATAAGTAGCCTCTCTGATGTCACCAACTGTCTAAGCTCTAAAGACAAGCTGGGGACAGGAAAGCTCACCCACCTTCAGCAAAGGGAGGGACAGGACCGGAACACAGTCTTGTATCTTCTTCGCCTGCCCACGTGTGAAAACAGCTCTGTTCGTCTTAGCGCCATCTTGGATTGCCTTCGTCTTGACAACCAGAAACAGAAGAAGCCCAGACGGTCCCACCTCATCCGGCGGGGGCACACCGCATGCCCCCACCCCCCACCCCCGGGACATCCAGGGAGAGTGTAAGTGCACTCAGTCTCTTCTCCAGGCTCGTGACCGCACTGTCTGCACTCAGAGCGGGCTGGCTTGCGCTCGGTCCGGGCTGCATGACACTCGGTACGGCTCCACCAGCATAGCTGTCTAAATCAAAATCAATATTCACACACTGCAATTTTTAGGGGTGAAAGAGGCGAGTAAAGGCGTGCATAAGGAACATGAAGCGTGAGAGGAGGCCGCATAGGAGGAAAATCTGAGCTGCGGGGAGGGGGAGGGGGGAGTTTGTCTAGCAGTCCCGCTGCAGGCAGAACATTCTTGCCCCCCTCATTACGTAACCGGTCCGAAAGGACTGTAACACTTCTGGGCTCATCACCGGTGCGGGATGTTGATTTCTTTTATTTATTTTGTTTTTCAGCCTGCAGTCCGCCTCTCTTCTAAAAATTTGCAATGCTTCCCTGTGATTCTCCAGCTCCTGCCACAGGACAGTGGTCATGTTTTTATACTTCTTAATCTCCCCTTCACACATACACAGCCATTCCTCTACGCCACCGAGTAGTCTACGCGATAGACTGCCGACAGGAGGGAAATCAAATTCTTTAATCCAGACATGCACACTAAACTCCCGAGCAGTACCACATTGCTCTTCCATGTTGTCAAACAGATAGCCTTCCAAGCGGCTAACACTTTGGCGCTTCGCTTGAACCTGCCCCATGCTGACGTCCCACTTCCTTCTCCGTGATTGGTCCACAGAATTTTACAGACTCTATTTTTTTGTATGTGTTTATATTTTTTTTCCTCCTTGTTTTTTTTTTTTTTTTACTCAACCACAACAACCCGGGTTCAGCTCAATGCCCTGTCCCACATAAGCACTACACTCTCACACACTCATTTTCTCACACCACAGAAGCAGTTGATGTAGGAATGACAACGAGACATCAAGACACAATGGTTTTTAACAATATCTGAAAAACAAACGAACTTTGAGATAAAACTCTGACGGAGACGTGTCATAACTCCAGACGGGGATGGAAACTACAGTGTCAATAAAAAGTGACGATATCCCACATTCCAACGGTAAAATCAGAAACGGATGACACTTACATATTCAGGATAAAAGCTCTGCTGACCTCATGGGCCTTTAAGGTGCCACATTACCATAACAGTTCTAAAACAATTAACCTTATTTTTGATGTATTTTGATTGCCCAGAGTACTAACATTAATTGGAATTTTGCTACAGACATACATTTCTTCTAACTCAGAACTGCTTCAGTTCACATGGTTTTGGTCCCTAATAAAAGTTTATACTTCTAACCATTCAGTATTAGACCTGGGGTTGTTTTAACTCCAAAGAGTTCCCTTCAAGGAAGGATTTTCAAGGATTTTTTTTCCCCATAGATTTTTATAATTAACCACCAGGTGTCAGCATTTCCTTGATATGTCTGTACAGAACTTAATAGTGAAAAGAAAATGGTACACAGTAAAAGGGCCCAGCTTCCTCGGATAATTGTTACCTCCGCCAAGGAGGTAATGTTTTTACCATCGTTTATCTGTCTGTCTGTCTGTGTTCAAGATAACTCAAAAAGTTATGGATGGATTTTGATAAAATTCTCAGGAGTTGTCAGAAATGTGAAAAGGAAGAACTGATTTCATTTCGGGTGTGATCCGGAAGAAATCCTGGATTCTGGATCACTTTCAAATTTTCAATAATTGTTGCGCTTGGTGGAGGTCTGCACTCTCCGAGTGCTTTTCTAGTTAAAAATGTTTTCATCTTTTTAACTCTTTAGCAGGTCTGACCATTGTCCTTATATGCAGCTGTCTTCTATAACTGTGCAGAGTTTCTGATGAATATTGATTTTAAATCTAATACATGAATCCAATAAATAAACAACAAGCACTAGGGTGTCTAAATGCTTTTGTAGAATTTCACTTGAAAAAAATATGCAAAAACAAACATACACACAAAACACACATTTTAACAAAACTACATTTCAAAATGACTGTAATATTCGATGTCTCAGAAGCCCCTTAAACTGAAACATGTTTATAAATCAATACCTTGCTGAAATTAATGTGTGGATGTTTGCCATCTATGTTCAAGAAATTCCCAATAAAGGGGAGAGCCAGTGGTCCTGGAGGAAAATTTGGTGGTTTCCTGTTTTTGAAGAGGTCTGCTATAAGAAGGAGTATAAAAACAAACAAGAAAAGCCCTTTTTTGTTTATTTTTATGGACCTTTCAGATCAAAATTCAGCAAAAAGCTATAAAGCAACATGCTACTAGTTTTGCTCCGAGTAGCAAACCTAGGAGCAGCAGTAGGAATGTCCAAGCAGATGGAGGTTTTCTTTTCCTGTTTGCAACACCAATCTTTGTTATTAAAGTTTGTTCAAGCTGGATTTATGCTTTTTGTGATCAGTACGCCAAGGACAAGCCACTGAAAAATCCAAGAGATCGTAACTTGTACAAAGGTGAATGAGTGCTTGCATAACCATGCTGCAAACCACACCTACCTGCCCCTTGACAAGCATAACCTCTGTGTTGCTTGTCCAGTGTGATGAAAGCTACTATTATTACAGGAGTTACTCATGAGATTTTAGCTAATCAACATGATGACATACATCAAGTGAAAACCTCTTATTGTATTTACAGTTATCTTAATCAGAGATTAGATGTAGAGCAAACAGTCGAACCAATAATACAAAGTGCAGTAACAGCAAAAGGCACCCAGCTGGTTTAGTGCATACTGGATAACATTGCACAGTTTAATCAATAATGTGAACTCAGTGGATTTATGGTAACTTTTTGAAGCTCATTTCATCTAATTGTATTATGTCCTTTCAGCAAACTTTAGCAAATAAATGTATTATAGAAGATTATAAAATTGCTTGGTTCTTTAAAAATAAGGAAAATGAGCAACTTGTTATGTTGTGTATCATTTTGTAAAGTTTTATCTGTTATGTAATCGTTGTGCTTATTGAGTTGATGTGTTCAGAATTTAAATATATATATATCAACATTATTCATGTACTCCTATTCCAGATGGGATGCACAAGATCTCCAAAAGCAGAGCATTCTTCAAACCGTTCTTTATGAAAAATGTTTCTTTTGCCCAGAATAAGTGTTACATGTCAATGATGATATAAAACCATGTGCATATCTCCCACAACCGTGACAGTCCTTTTCATAGAAAACTAAAAATAGGGTGTGCTATCCACCTAACCATTTATCCATCCATCCAGACTTGACCTTCCTGATAAATTACTTTGCAAAGATCTCTACATTCTTATCATGCCAACCACTATCAACTTTATGTCGGTGCATTGTCCACAGAACTGTTTGTATTCCAGTGTATTTTATGTAATGAATTAACATGTTTAACCAGGTGATATGTCTTTGAAATTCCAAGCAGAGGTAAAATTAAAAAAAAAAAACAAACAAACAAGAAATTAATCATGGTACTGAGCTTGCTGCTTCCCATTCCAACAGCTCTGAATATGTGGTCTCTTCTTGAGACTTTCTACTGGTCTTTTTACAATTAAAACAAAGAATGTTTGAGATCGACTGACTGAAATTGCAAAGAGTCCTATCATTTGTGGACAGATTTGAGTCATTTACAGGCACAAAGTTCACCAAACTGTTTGTTTGTCTGAGTACCATGGTATAACAAATTAAAAACATTTAAACCAGTTTAAACCAAATAAGGACAAAACCCCTTCGTGAACCTTTGCAGATCTAATGAGTGATAGATAATGAACTTCTTTGGCTCCGTTTTAACAATGAAACATAGCTTTTAAATTCTCATGACATCATGTACTAAAGCATCTAAAGGCACAAGAGCTGATGAATGTAGGCACACATGTATTATATATTTATTGTAGAAAAACCTCAAACCAGTCATTGCTTCATACAAATGCATGAATGTCAAGGCCCTTTACAGTTAGACAAGAGTTTTAGACTGAGGTCTGACCTGGAAGTCCTTAAAAAGTAGGCAGAGATCTGCCTCATTCTCGCTGCGTGTCTGGTTGTGATGACATCAGCGAGGCACCGCCAGCATCCTGAACTCCTCAGGGGAATGGGTGAAGCCCAACACACCCTCCAAACTGGGCAGTTCTCCAGGTACGGATGAGAAGGTAAAGCGTTGGAGGAGAGTTGTAAAGATAAGGAACAGCTCCATTCTCGCCAGGTGCTCCCCCAAACACACTCGTTTACCTGGAGGGGAAACATCAGAGATTTTATTTGCCACCATTGGTGTTTACAATAATCAATTTTAAATAGTAATATGTGAACACTATTTTTGATAAGATAAAACTAATATCGAAGACAAAAAGGGTTAAAAAAAAAACCTGCTGAAAATGGCAAGAAGGCATCTCTTTTCACAAAGTTGCCCTCTGAGTCCAAGAAATGCTGAGGACTGAATACTTCTGGAGTTTCCCACTCATTCTTATCAAACAGCACAGATGATAGGATCGTAGTGATAGCTGTGCCCTGGAAAAGGAGTCGCAAGGCATTTTTGATGACAGCAATCTATTTGCAGAGTCTACAACCTGATATTCATCTCTGGGAGAGTCTGATAGATAGTCTCCTACCTTGGGAATGAAGTATCCCCCCAGTGTAGCATCCTTACTGGCCATTTTAGGAAATCCCAGGGGAACGATGTTGCCCATCCTTTGGGTCTCATGGATGACAGCGTCAGTGTACGGTAAGTTGGGTCTGTCAGCCATGGTGGGTTGACGAGACTGTCCAATCACTCTGTCTATCTCCGCCTGGACCTTTTCTGAGAGAGGAAGCAGAGTCACAATTATATTAGGCTGTTCTAAGCGAATCACTTTTGAACTTCCATATTACCAAGTTCAGCCTTTACTTGAATATGTCAGCTCCTTCTGTGGTAAATGAGACTCTAACCTTGTATCTGTGGGTAGTGCATCATGTACAGAAGGGCCCAACGTAATGTGGTGGAAGATGATTCTGTCCCAGCCTCAATCAGGTCAAGGATGCAGATCAGCAGGGTTTCAGTGTTGAAACCAGCCTGGGGATCCTCTTTTTTCTATTGTACCAAAAGAAATTAACATTGTTTTATGACATTGTACAGATGATAACAAAGGCAACCCTGCATATTTTAGATGTTTTTGCGCTGATTGGATGATTAACAGATCTTGATGACAAACTGGTAATGATCCATTCATTTGAATCGAGTGTGTTGAAGCAGGGAAACATTTAGAACTCACAGACCAGTTTCATGGTGGGGAACACTGTCCTACAATGGTTGTCCATTTCTTGGTGGATAGATGGTTTCAAAGGACAGCATATTTGCCTGTTTGATTAAATTGGATGGCAGAATCCTCATTTTGGTCCCTTACATACATTTGAATATATTTTTAATGGGGAAAATTTACAGGCAGAGGGTTCCTTGTGACATTATCTGGCTTTAAGGAGTTTATGGTTGACTTTTGTTTCAATGCCAACTTGAGAAATTATAATTTTATCTCTATACGTGTACTTCACTGTAAACACACAAATATGTTACCTTCTCCATCTCTGCCAGGTATACGTCAATATAATCCCGAGGGTCATCTGGGTTCCACTCCTCCTGGTGCTTCTCTATTTCTTTATTGAGAAAGATCAGGATCTCCCTGTAGTTGGAGTGGACAGTCTGGTGAGGACCTGGCAGGTACTTCAGCAAGCCAGGGAAGACGTCATAGAGCTGTGGATAAGTCAACCTCCAAGATCAGTAATCAACCACCAATGGTTTTGTTATCATACAAGTAGTTTAGAAAGGTATTACCTGTGTCCGAGGTGAGCCAGCAAGGACAACAGCCTCATTGTCCAACTCCAAAATTTTGCGAAAGGTTGTATCAGAGTATTCAAAGCGATGCCCAAAGACCACAGAGGAGATGATGTTGCTCACTGCATTTGTTATGGTGTACTGAGGGTTGAATGGTCTTCCTGGAAATATTTTGATTTATCGTCACCATAAATCACTTCAGCCACTTCACCAACACTTCATGTGAATTTCTCTCATTCACTTGCCTTGTTCGTCTTTAAAGGCTTCACAAAGAAAGTTGCTTTCCACTTCAATACAGTTTTCCAGGGACTTCTTGCCCTCTCCAAAGTAACGCAGGTGTGTGTTGGCAAACTTCCTCTGTTTTTTCCACAGGTAACCATTACTTAGAACAATACCTTTGAGAATGGGGAAAAAAAACAAAACAATTCAGCATTATACTGTCGCTTACTGATGACTGTGCTGCAGCCTACAGTACATTTGCTCTTGTGGGCTTGACTACTCACCAATTCCCTTGAAGATAACATGGAAAAGAGGAACAATAGGTCGATCAGCAAAGCTGTCCAGCTGGTTGACGAGAGCTTCTTTGACCATCTTGTATCCTGAAATAAACACCATCCTCTCACTGCCTCTCCTCAAGCTGAACACAGGGCCATACTCCTGAGCGAGCTGCATGTGGAAAATCAGAGAAAAAGTGTCTCACGGACAAAGACTTTGGTATTTTAGGAAAAAATAAAGGATTGGGAGGATTGGGAAGGGGGCCTTGATAAAGTAGATGATTCCATGACCATCTCAAGTTTGAAAAAAAGAACAAAGGCACAATCTCCTTTGAAACCACTTCTATAAACAGTTGATCTTAATTGTCTATTCTAACAGTGCCAGTGAAGACCTTGAGGAGAAACTACATCTTCCTCCATCCAGCAGGAGCGCCGTAAAGGAAAGAAATCAGAAGCAAGAGGAAGGATCTTTATTCGCGTCCAACCCTCCCCAGCCCCCACCCCCGCCCCCAACACAGCAGCTGAAGTTTTTGCATCTAGTCCCGCCCCCTCCCATCCCTCCACATCTGTATCAGAGTTTGTCTCTGCAGTCTGATGTGTGATTGGTGGAGGGTCCAGGTTGAAAGGATAACAGCAGTCCAGACTTTTCCCAGAATAAAGCCGGGACTGTTTAGTAGAAGGTGTTTAAAATATCTATTCTTTTACATGACAAGAGGAGGAATGTAGCTCTGGCAAGTCACAGAAAGTTGGACTCTATCCCTGTTGTAATAGGTAACAGAAAAAGGCTGGTAAATATGCAGTGAAAGAAGATTCACCCAACATCTTCAAATCTTGTGTTCATTCCTCATCAACCTGCTCAAAACAAAAACTGGGCAGATAATGCTCCAAGCACACTGAAATGTTAGATCTTTGGCAAGAAAAACATTTCTAATCAATGACTTTATTACAAAAGCACAAACTTAATTTAAACTTTTTAACAGAAATCTGGTTAGACAGAGAAAATGATTCAGTTGTTCTTATTGAAGCAACTCCTCCAAACTTTAAGTTTGTGAGTGAAGCTAGACTCCATAAGAAAGGTGGGAGTGTCTGTTTTGTTTCATGGCTCCTTCCAATATAAACAGATGTCTTATAAAAACTTTGCATCATTTGAATATGTAGCTCTCCACAAAAATTCCCCTGGTCATGTGCTATTCCTTAACCTAAACGCTCTATAAGCTTTTGTTGAAGAGTTTTCTGAACTACTGTCAATAATCTGTGTTGACTTTGATTATGTAGCTATTGTTGGAGATTTCAACATCCATACTGATAATGCCCAGGACAGAATGACCAGAGTTGTGCTGTGTTCTTGATAATTTTGGTCTAACTTAGCATATGAAAGAAAAAAACCATAACAAAGGGCGCTGTTTGTATCTAGCCTTCTCCAAAAGTCAAAATATTTCCAAGGTCTTGGTGATGGATGTTGCTCTGTTTGATCATTCCTGTTTTATTTGAGAGTGCTGTAATTGTCAACAAAAATGTCCAAAAAGTGGTTGTCAAAAAAACAATACATGGGTTAAAATGCCAGTGAAATGAAGCTTTCTCGCCCTCTCTTGGCCCTCAGTTGATGAGCCTAGGGATCATTTTGATGATAAAATTAAAAGCATTATTGATGTCATTGCTCCCATCAAGGTAAAAGTGATCACTGCCAAAAAGAGAGCTCCATGGAAAAATGCCACACTGGTCAGAGCTGAAAAACGAGAATTTCGGAAAGCTGAATGCGGTTGCAGGTTCACTATGGGATTTTTAAAGAGAGATTGAGAATTTATAATCTGGAGCTGAGAAATGCAAGACAATTATTCTTTTCTGACATCATCGCTAAGAACAGCAATAATGCTCGTTCCCTGTTTGTTACTGTTGGCAGGTTAACTAATCCTCCTGTGTGATTAACCCCAGAACTTCTATCCAACCAGGCCTGTAATACGTTTGCTTCCTTCTTTACTGACAAAATTCAGAAAATCAGGCAGTCAGCGCGTGCTTCCATGCCAGGAGCAGGACATACGTCTTACCACTGTGTCCACTCAAAGACATAAACACCATGACATACTTTTCTCCAATCGGTCCAAAAAACCTGGATGAGATCATTTGCCCTCTGAAAACCACCACTACCTGTCTTGATACCCTGCCAACAGGGTTTTTCAAGACTGTTTCAGGATGCACAGCCCCAGATATTTCACTGATTGTAAACACGTCTCTTCCTTTAGGTGTCTTCCCTCAGACCCTAAAAACAGCTATCATCAAGCCACTCCTGAAAAAGAACGTCTTAGACTTGTCACTTATGAGCAGCTACAGGCCGATATCAAACCTCCCCTTTCTCAGTGAGATTATAGAAAAAGCTGTATGGAAAAAGCTATAGAAAAAAAAAAAAAAAAAAAAAAAACTTGTGGAGTTCCCCTTGGCTCCATCCTGGGGCCATTGCTGTTTAACATCTACATGTTCCCACTCACTCAAATTATGAAAAACAACAAAATACTGGTATTTTACCACAACTATGCTAATGACACACCAATCTACATAACCATCTCACCAGGAGACTATAGTCCAATCCAAACACTGACCAGATGCATTGCATGCAAATTAGAGATTGGATGTGTCAGAACTTTCTTCCCTTAAATGACTAAAACAACCAAAAACAAAGCCAGAAATCTGGGTGTACTCATGGACAAGACAGTCATGAAGTCAGCCTATTATCACTGAAAGAACATAGCGAGGATTAAAGGACAGATGACTCTGCAGGATTTATTAAAACTTGTCCATGCATTTATCTTCAGAGGACTGGACTACTGTAACGCTGTCCTTACAGGTCTCCCTAAAAAGACCATTGGACAACTGCAGTCAGTCCAGAGCACTGATGTTCGAGTCCTCAGTAACACCAAGAAACTCCAGTCCTCAGATCTTTACACTGGCTTCCTGTTTGTCAAAGAATTGACTTAAAAATCCTGCTGTTAACTTACAAAGCACTGACTGGTTTACTGCCAAAATACATTCAGGATCTTCTGGTTTGTTATGAACCAACCATCAGGTCACTGGGGTCAAGTCTACTTTCTGTTCCTAGATTTGGAACAAAACATAGAGAGGACGCGTTCAGTTTTAATGCTCCTCACATGTGGAACAAACTCCAAGAAAACTGAAGGTCTGCTGAAACTCTTGCCAGTTTTAAATCAGGGTTAAAAACTTTTCAATTTGCCACCTATAAGCAAAAGAACTTGTAATTAACTTTTATTTCTTGCATTTTATCTGCACTCTTCATTTTTAATTTCTTTTTTTTTAATCAAAAACAACTGTTGATAAACTTTTTGTATTTTATCCTATTTTCTTTGAGGGTTTTCGATATTTTATTTTATTTCATTTCATTTCTTTTATTTCCTTCCTGTTTTAATGTACTCTTTAATGCTTTTGTAATGCTTCTAATGTTTTATGTATTGCACCTTGAATTGTCTTGTACACGAAATGTGCTATACAAATAGACTTGCCTTGCCTTGCCTAACAATAAATCTCAACTCACCATGGGAATATTCTCTGTTTCTGATGGTCTGTATGTTGATTTAGGTTTGTGAAAATGTCCAGAAAGACAACTTTTGACTCTCCATTTCCTGCTAGTGTACATTTACTGTCATGTCTTTTACCCTGGTACGTTAACAGTGTGAGTGCCTGTGAGTCAAATTCCCCTTTAAACATTTCAGGGCTGTTCTACAATTTCACTATCTTCTTTTTAGAAACACACATACTCAACAAATATGAATGCTCAACGCACCTTCTCCATTGTTTTGAAGTCAACACCAGTGAAGACATTTCCTAGGAAAGGCACTGCCAAAGGTCCAGGAGGAAAGTTGTGAGACCTCCAATTTTTGACATCAATCAAAAGCAGCAACATGAAACCTAACAACAGCCAAGAAGTAAAGTCCATATAATCAAAAAGAGCTTGAAAAATCATGGTGAAGAAGATGTTGAAAAATGCTTGCCAAAAGCCAAAGCTTGATCGTGAGGGTGAGACCACAGTGTGTGCAGAAGTAACTGGGTTAGGAGTATGGGGCCCCAGCATGTTACACAATACAACTGTTTCCTCTGGGAGCACTTGAGAGAAAAAACAAGGCTGAAACTGGCAGTCTTCCAACTACATGCTGTTTGTTAGCATTTGTGCTGCATGGAGGACATAGGAGGACCGACAGTTTTTGTTAAACGCTGCTCCTCAACCCACGTGAATTCTGTTTTCTGAAAGTGTAATTGAAAAGAATGTAACGCCATCAAAGTTGAAGCTTTCAACAAGATGATGAGGGTTGTAATAGAAAGTCTTAATAAAGACAAATAAGGCTTAGATGTGTGTGGGCACCTGGCAAGGCACTCTGTGAAAGGGAGTAAAATATTCACACTGTGACCAATAGGTCCTCGCAAAGTTTTCCTGAAAAGGGCCTCGCATCTCAAAGTCTGCCCGGGCCCCGCCCCCCCCCCCCTTGCGACGGGGACCTGCCCTCAGATTTATATTGATCCCTATCTGTCCCCCCCCACCCCCCCCCCCCCCCCCCCGTGTTTGTCTGTTTAGCTGCAGAGGGATTTTCTTTTTCTAATCAATTTTGTTAAGTGGAAAAAGTACTTTTTATATTTATTGTATAAATCTGTTGTTCAAATTCTTATACTTCTGTTCTCATACATATTGTAATGTTTCTAGTCATTTATATGAAGGCACAAGTGTGAATCATTTTAATTTTATTTTTGTTATACATTTTGTGACATTTTTGTTTGAAGTTACAGTTAAAGTTTCTGTAATGAGATTCTTTATCCTCCTGAGATCAGCAAATGTTTAAATAAAACATGCAGAAGACATTAAGTTTTGGAGCATTCATTAACTCACCAGACAAATAACAAGTTGATCATGTAAGGCGAGTGTTAACTAGATAGGCCTTTGTCTACCAATGTTAATTCAGTAAGAAAACTCACAGTTCTAATGACAGCTCAGTCCCCCCCTCCAGTTTAAAAATCCTATCTGCGCCCCTGTTACAGCTTGATAGATAAGATATGAAGGTGAAACGTCAACTTTTACGCCTGCGCATTAGTGCTTTTATTTTGAAATCCCGGCACGTCAGCTCGTCTATTGACATTTATTGACCTTATTTTACCATCAGTTGTGGTTTGCGCAGGTACAACTGAGAAATATGGAGTCAGTGTACGATGTTCTCGGCTTGGAGTGGATAGACAGTCGGAGTATTTTGATATTTATCTGTGCCTTTCTGCTGTTGAGCGATTTTTTGAAGAACAGGAGACCGAAAAACTTTCCTCCTGGTCCGCGGGCTCTTCCTTTTATCGGAGACCTCCATCGGATTCAACCAGCCAGACTTTACCTGCAGTTCTCGGAGGTACAGTTCTTACATAAACCTAAAGACCACAGTTAGAGTAAAATTATATATATATATATATATATATATATATATATATATATATATATATATATATATATATATATATATATATATATATATATATATATATTTTTTTTGTCTACCTTCTTAAACAGCAGCTTCTGTTGAGTTTTGTGTTAATAAACTGTATATAACCATAAGCCAACTGTCAGTGTTGAATCACAGCACTAATCTGCTGCGTGTGTTCAGTTTGCAGAAAAATATGGAAACATTTACAGCCTTCGTCTCTTCGGAGGAAGGATTGTGGTCATTAATGGCTACAAGCATGTGAAAGAAGCCCTGGTCCAACATGGAGAAAACTTCACAGATCGGCCGAATATTCCACTGTTTGAAGCCATAGTGGGAAATAAAGGTGTTGTTGGTTGCATTCTGGTTATACAATTGAAATTTAAAAAAAAAAATCTGTGATACTGTCTCAACTTGTAAATAAAATCCGGAACGCAACACATATTCATAAAAATATTTTATTCTCAATAAAACATAGAAGCAATTATTTCCAATGGTTTAGATGGAAATGTACGATTTCAAGAAAAAAAAAAGAATTAATATAAATTTGATGGCAGGCACATGTCTTCAAAAAGTTGGGTTGCTCCTATGACCTGTACATACCTTTCAGCATTTATGTTTCCTTTGCAGATGTGCAAGATGCCCATTTCATAGATACTAATGCACTCCCATATCATCAGAGATGATGTATTCTCTGATGTATACAGTGTCTATGGTTCCTGAAAATAATTTAAATTTAGATAATCTGACCCCATGACAGTTTTCCACTTTGCCTGAGTATATTTTAAATGAGCTTTGTTCCAAAGAAGATGGCTTATGCAACATAGTCAGATCTCACATTTTCATTGTGTGATGGACATTTGTTTAATGGCACACTGAACTGAGTTTCTGAGGCAAAGTTTACCAGATGTCTGGAAATGTTCCTGAGCCCATGTAGTAGTTTCAGTTACATAATCTGTTTAATTCTTTTCCTCACCTTCAAAAATGAGATAATTTAAACTGTAATATGCTCAGTTTTTATGCTGTCTACCTTACATTTTAAGAGGTGTACTATTGATTGAGCAGTAAATAAAAGTTTTAAAAGATCAGATATACCAACAACTTCTGCTTTTTTATTTCATGATCTGTGTCTTCAAGTCTGCATTAATTATATCTGCAGACTGGCCCTCTAAATTCATAGCCCATGCATCTATCCCACACGTGGCATCAGTTCTAAAATGTCACACATGTTTTCTATGTTTCATTGTGAATTAAAGATTTGTTTATCAGATTTACAAATGACTGTATTTTATTTTTATTTAAATTTTACAGTGTTCCGATAATTGTGGATCTGGTTCACCAGCATCTGATTCTAATCATTTTGGGTCTAACACAATTTTGTGCTATTTTCTTTTTCACACAAGGTCTTGTGATATCAAATGGTTATTTATGGAAGCAGCAGAGGAGATTTGCTCTTCATACACTCAGAAACTTTGGTCTGGGAAAGAAGACCCTGGAGATATTCATCCAACAGGAGTGCAGATACCTGACGGAAGCTTTCACAGATCAACAAGGCAAATAAGCTTTACTCTGATGCATTTGTTTTTGTTTGTTTGTTTTGCTTTCAGATATGGATTATTGTATTAATGACAATGGCATGTTCACATATACCCATCTAAAATATTTTTTGAAAACACTGCATACTTTTTAGTATCTTAACTCATATTCTGTTCTGAAACACACGGTCAAAGTTGGACTATTTTAATTTCATCTTTATTCTCTTTTTCTTTGTTTTACAGATCAGTCTTTCAATGCCCAGCAACTCATACACAATGCTGTGTCCAACATCATTTGCTGTTTGGTATTTGGGAATCGATTTGAGTACACTGATGAGGAGTACCAGTGTATTCTTCACAATTTTAATGAGATTGTGGAATTGCAGGGAGGTTTTTCAGTTCAGGTGAGCCTTCACTGTTACACTGTTTGGTGCAAGTTAGTGTCCATGTGAGATCACTGTAACTGCAGTCTATTAATCAAAAAATAAGCCCTAACCATAAATAACCTGGAACTGCTAGACAAAATGGAAAATAGGAAAACCAAAGTGGAGATTACTGGATGTAATGGAAAAGGATATGCAGTTGGTTGATGTGAAAATGGAAGTTGCAGAAGACAGGTTAAGATGGAAACAGGTGATCTGCTGTGGGAACAGTAAAGGAAAAATAAAATGAATAATGAAAGATAATTGCTACATATTGACCAGATAGAAACACTGCTGTGACACCAACTCCACTAACAGTCTCAGAACAACCAAGAAATCTTTAACAATACCAGATAGAGATCGATGTACTACGAAACATTCCTGTCAGGATATGGGCAAAGAAAAAAACTGTCTCATATATTTTGCTTTAAACTTTTTCCTAGATCCATCTATCCATCATCTATACCCGCTCAATCCTATGCAGGTTCACAGGGATCTGCTGGAGCCTATCCTAGCTCTCTTTGGGTGAAAGGGGGAGGCAGGTTTTTATTTTATTGGTTTATTTTATTGTAAGTTTATTTGTTCAGGGACAATGCACATTGATGAACATTTCTGTAAATGTGCCAGTTTATAGCTGATTAGCTAATTTGCAACTGTAGTCTCTGGGCAGGATGTTAATTGCCAGTGAAAGAAATTCCAAGTGAGAGGAATGATCATTTAACCTAACATACATGCCTTTTGGACTGTGGGAGGAAACCCACGCAAGCACGGGGAGAACATGCAAACTCCACACAGAAAGGCCCCTGCCGAGGTTCGAACCAGGAACCTTCTAGCTGTGAGGCAACAGTGCTAACCACTAAGCCACCGTGCTGGTACACCCTGGACAGGTCACCAGTCCATCGCAGGGCCACATGTAGACGAACAATCAAGCACACTCACAATCACTCCTACGGGCAATTTAGAACCATCAATTAACCTGACATGCATGTATTTGGACTGTGGGAGGAAGCCGGAGTACCCGGAGGAAACCTATGCAAGCACAGGGAGAACATGCATTTTCCTAGAATCTATGTAGAAAATATAATTTTATTAGGAACAGATGTCATAAAACTTTCTGACACAACTTCATCTTCAAAGGTGCACATAGAGTCAAAATGTCTGAAAAAGGTGAAACCTCTGATCACACTTATAGTAGGTGGATCAGCTTTATTTGGCTGATAGGTTTCAGCTTGTTGCCTTTATCAGGGTAAATCATCCATTACAAGCCTTACAAGTGAGCAGGTGACTGAACTTTCCAAAGCCCAACTGATGCCTGCAAATTCAATTCAGTTCAATTAAGTTCAATTCCCAGTTTTCCAGGGACAAGTGCAGAAGTCTAGGTTATCATCAGTGCATGCATAAATGACTGAGAGGTAATCATTTTTTTAGGCAGTGCCATCAAAGATGACTGCCCAGCACACCAGTAATGTAATAAATCTACAGTCTGTTTATTATTATTTGGTTTTGTCCAGGTAGAAATGTCACAGTAACAGTATTTCTGGGGTATGAGATGATCTGGTAACTCCATCTCCTCTCTGTAGGTTTACAACACGATTCCTTGGCTGATGAAGAGGCTTCCAGGAGCTCATCAGAGAATATTTGGCCTTTTACAAAAACTAAAGGACTTTATAGAAATCAAGGTTAAAGAACACAAAGAGACCATCAACCCCTCATCTCCACGAGACTACATCGACGCCTTCCTCATTGAGATGGAAAAGGTGAATGTTGTTTTGTTTCTGTCCTTTCTAAAGTAATTATTTTTTCAGTGGTCTTACGTTTGTCTTTTGTTTCTCTTTCAGAATCAGGACAAAGATGCTGGTTTTGATCTCGACAATTTGTATTTTTGCACTCTGGACCTGTTTGGTGCTGGAACTGAAACTACCACTACTACATTACACTGGGGGCTGTTATACATGATCTACTACCCTGATATACAAAGTGCGAGTACAAGCTTGTATTGCATTGGTGTCTTTTACTGTGACTTATATAGTCTGTGTTCCTGTGCAGCATTTATCTTTCTGTCCTTGAAGAAAAGTCTAAGATCTGTGCAGTTCAATCATCTGCAAAGTGCACTGACTTAGATTTGGTACTATTTTAACTGTGCACAGAGAGAGTCCAGGCTGAGATCGATGCTGTGATTGGTTCATCCAGGCAGCCTTCAGTGGCTGACAGAGAGAGCTTGCCCTATACCAACGCAGTCATTCATGAGATACAGAGAATGGGCAACATCATCCCACTTAATGTGGCTCACATGGCAAACAAGGAGACAACCCTGGGTGGCTACACAATCCCAAAGGTACGCAATCCACATTTAACACGTTGAAATTCAGGATCATTTCAGACACTTAAAAAAATGTGAAAGGCCTGACTAGGTTGGATTTGGTGATTAATTCTATTTTGTGGATTCACACTTTATACGTGTATATATAACAATGAATTTCACTGGCAAACAGAGGGTATTAATACCTTAGAATGTTCACAATAGGAGGGTTGGATAAATACTAAAATTTTACAATTCATGGATAGACAGAATCTAGCCTGTTGGTCATCTCTTTCCTTGTTATTGTTGAATTGAATAGAATCCATACCTATGAGTATTCTTCCAAGATTACTCCACCCATTACCCATTAAGATTACTCCACCCATGTTCAGATGCCTCCTATACCTATACAAAATTCAATATTCTTCATGCTCGACTGTTTGATATCCAGATTTATTTCACAGGCCCAGAGTATGGCTGAAGACGACAGCTCTCTAAAGTTGAAGGGGTGTTTGCTTTACCAAGCTTAAAACTTTATTTTTGGGCACCACAATCAAAGCCTGAGCTTGCTTGGATTACCAAGACTCCTTGAGATGGTGTAAGACCAATGGAATAGAATGGTCTAGTTTTCATTCAGCAGCTAGTCCAATCAAACAAAGAAGACTTTGAACTGCTGACTTCTTCAGGTTTCTACAAATAAGGCAATTGTGTCCTAATCATGCAGAAACCAATCAAATTATCTCACCATCTGCAATAGAAGTTTGATGCTTCAGAACTCCACGCATATAAGGAAAGTATGGAACATCAACTACCAGTAATTGCTCAAGAAATTGTGAAAATCTGATTCCAGCTTCATATTTGGATATCTGCTCAGCATTGATAGATATTTTTTGAATATCCTTAGAGGATGCTTGTGATCCACAAACCTTCTTTATTGGGAGTTGTCCATGAGGGTTTTTGCTAAAGATGAAACTTATACCTTTTTACATCTTTGCAAGTTTTCCTAGTTGAAGCCATTGAAGGAGTCACAGCTGTGAGTCAGCTGGCTGAAGAACATTGTTCCAATATTTCAGTCATGGATAGAAGATGTATGACAGCTCTGTAAAATAAAAAAAACTCTCACATGCAACTTGAGACTCCAGAGGGAGAAAAAAAAAAAGTATATTTAACATTTGTCATACTAGAAATTTATGACAGTATTACCAATGAATAATATGCTCATTTTGTAGTATTTTGAGGATTTTAAAATACAAAGATTATTTTGCAAGGGGACAAAAAACTTCAAATTCAGCCAGATGGACCAGTTTTGTTTTATTTTTTTCTTTCTGTCCTCTTGATTGTAAAATGTATGACAGGCCATCTATCAAAAATAACCAAGTTTAATTAATCCCTTTGATTGTGGGTTCCTCCTCAGGGCACCATGATCCTGCCTACACTGAACTCAGTCCTGCATGATGAGACGATGTGGGAAACTCCACACTCTTTTAATCCTCAACACTTTCTGGACCAGGAGGGTAAATTTAGGAAGAGAGAGGCTTTCATCCCTTTTTCAGCAGGTTAGTCACTTGTTACAGTCCTTACAGTATTTTTCATTCTTCCTGAGACAAAAATTCAAAATGACAAGAAAATACAAGTTGCCGCTGGGTTTTCACTCCTTAGCTTCCCTGGTATGTTTGTATTTATATTGAAGGGACGTCATCTTGTCTTGATCTGGTTGTAAAACTCATTTTGGTGTCTTTTTGTGTTAAACTGAGTTACATCCAGTATACAAACATTTTTTTTCTTCTTGTTTGGCAGTAAGGTTGAGGAAACTTTTCTTTTATCAGGTGAGTTAGGAATAGGAAAAATTGCTGTTGGGTTTGTTGTCCATAGGACTCCAGAGACTGTGGACAGGTATTGCCAGGCCAACTGGACTGCAGAATTAAAAAATCAGTACCTCTAAATCCAATGCTTTCGTTCTTCTAACTTGGTGGAAGTAAGTGAAAAAGTTTATGTAACACCAGTTCTTCCTCATGAGTGGGGGAAGAATGGAGCAGGATATTGATAGGTGGATTGGTGCAGCACCTGAGGTAATGGAGACACTCTATCGGTCTGTTGTGGTGAAGAGAGACCTGAGCCAGAAGGAATGGCTCTCTATTTACCAGTGATCTATGCTCCTACCCTTACCTGTTGTCCTTGAAATGTGGGTAGTCACTGAAAGAAGGAGATTTTGAATAGTTAGGGATAAGTTCAGACATTCAGGAGGTTCTCAGAGTAGAGTCACTGCAGCTCCACATGCAGAGTTGCCAGTTTATGGGCATCTTGATTAGGAAGCATCCTGGATGCCTCTTCAGAAGGCGTTTTATCCATCTGAGAAGAGGCCATTGTATCTCTCAGCTGGCTTGGTAACAACCCTGTGTCTTCCTGGAAGAACTGATCAGAGGGAATAGCTTGTTTGTTGATTTTCTGACTAAAGATTACGGTTTTCTGCATTTTCAGGTCAACGTGTGTGTCTCGGCGAACAGCTGGCCAGGATGGAGTTATTTCTCTTTTTCACCTCCCTCCTTCAGAGGTTTTCTTTCTCGGCTCCTGCTGGAGAGCAGCTCAGTCTGGAATTCAAGATTGGAGCCACCCGTGCCCCCAAACCTTACCGCCTCTGTATTGTATCACGTTAAACCGTCAACTAGCCGAAACTAATGACATTGTATTATGTTATTCTGCTATATTTGTTTTGTAATTCATCAAACATGTATGCTAAAAAAATATTTGTGTCAATTTTCCTGGAGTCATTCCTCTAAACAATGGAAAAATAAAAGTACAGGGGAGTCATTCATGGTGGTTTGTTTTCCAGTCCAAGATTATGATACCTGTTAGTAAACAAACTGCTGTTTTAACACAACTTTTAAACTTTTTTGAATTTGTGAATACATATTTCATTTTGTGAATCAAAATAGTTTTTCTGTGTCTTACTTTTGCATTTGTTAATTTGGGTTTTTGGATTTGTGGCCTTGCAGTTGACTGGTAATCTGTCTAGGGTGTACACCAGCCTTTAGCCCAAAGAGTGCTTAGACACTCTCTAGCATTTCACTGTGACCCTGAATAGGAAGACACAGATATTGATATTGGATGGATGGATAATAATAGTACTCATTTTCTGAAGGCAGCCCAGTTTTAGGTCAGCATTTTATTTTATTTTTATTTTAGCTTCCAATGTTGGTAACTTGTTACAACTGCACAATAACCTAAACCATGATGTGAAAGTAAACCAGGAGTTTTAGAAGCTTAAATCAAATATTCTGCAGCAGCTGAGTCAATTCACTGATCTTTATCTGCTAGAGCTGCATTTTATTCACGTTAAAAGCAGAAAGACCCACAAACAACAAATAAAAGCATATCAATAAAGGTATAGAAAAGCATCACAAATGTTTTCCAGTCTCCAAGCAGTCATTGCTTCAGGATTCTCAACAGTGTATCAAAGATGAACACTTATTATCATTTTCATTTGTCCAAAATAAATTGAAACCTGATAAACCGCCTGATTTTTACACATTAAAAATTAGGAATAATCCAAAAATTCACCTGCTTGAAGAGGATGCATAGAGACATCAGGCATCCTTGGCAAGGCAACGTGAAAAACTATATTCATGTTTGCGCTGCACACCATAGGCTGATCTTAAATTGCTGTTAAACTGAGAAAAAAAAAAAAAATTTCACGCAGTTCCTAACTGACTGATATGGAAATGTTCCGAAGTGAACATCATAAGTAAAAAAAAAAAAAAAAAAAAAAAGCTCTATGAAAAATGCTATATCCTGCTGTATCTGTCCACTTTTTCTGGGAGGGAGGTAGGATGTTAAGGTCTTCATGAAGACCTGAAGGGGTGGGTCCTTTTTAGCTTCAGAGCAAAATGACAAAGGACAAAGATGAGAAATGAGAAGAACTGCATGGATCTCTATCCATCCATTATCTATACCCGTTTCATCCTTGAAGGGTCACAGGGATCTGCTGGAGACTATCCCAGTCGTCTACGGGTGAAAAGCAGGGGTTCACCCTGGACAGGTCGCCAGTCCATCGCAGATCTCTAACTGGGATAAATTGTTGTTACTGCTGCTCCAGAGTAAGTAACACATTGACACATGAGGCGTGGCTTTACACTCCAGAAAAATATGAAAAATACTGCCCTTCAAAGTGGATAATTTACTCGACGTGGATTAACAGCTCAAAATTTTGCCAACAGATAAATAAAGATAATATGTCACGGGAGAGTGGAAGGAGGACCCAAGATGCAGGAGGTCTCAAAAAACAAAAAGAAGTTTATTTATCAAAAATTCAAAATACAAAAATTCAAAATACAAAAATCCCAAAAGTACAAACTTAACTTAATTCCAAGACGCAGGGTAAAGAACACGATGACGCGTAGACCAACATGCAGGGGGTAAGGACGACAATGGACAGCAAACAGAAAGGGAGTGACAGGACTTAAACACACAGGAACAAACGAGAGGCAGGTGTGAACAATCAGGCTTGACAAGGGGGAGGAAGAAAAAACCACGAGGACAAGACAAGCCTTCAAAGTAAAACAGGAAGCACTGGCGACATGGAGAGACGCCAACTTGACAAAACAGACAAAAAATACAAAAACTCAGTCATGGCTGACCTGGGCCATGACATAATAAGTGTAATTGGACCGAATAAAATAACATAACAAAAGTATATGTTTCAATTTTTTAATTCGGTGATGATGAGATTTACGCTTTTATTTTGAAGGGAACTTGTGCTGTAAACAACCCTGGTTGTTCGGCTGGTTGTTGGTGGGCCCTGCCAAGAGAGAAACAGAGGCTTCAACAGCACTCAGCTGTGAGTGACATCAGAGGAGAGTTGCCCAGTTCTTTTTATAGAGTCTCTTATTTACATTCTTATTTCAACCTGCGGATTTGGTTATAAAACAGTCGGTCCATTAATTCAACCTCTGTTTACTCCTGTAGTTTATATACGATTTAATTAGCATAAATAAAAAGAAGAAATGGAAACTGTGCTCAGTGCTCTTGGCTTGGAGTGGATAGATGGCAGGAGCATTTTAGTATTTTTCTGTGTTTTTCTGCTCTTAACTGATGTTTTGAAGAACAGAGTACCGAGAAACTTTCCTCCAGGGCCCTGGTCTCTTCCTTTCATCGGGGACCTTCATCGCATCGATACTTCCAGAATTCACCTGCAGTTCGCGGAGGTAAGAGTCCACAAATACTGAAAGCCACAGTTATTGTGTCTGAGCTTATGGAGCTTATTGTGTCAGAGTTACTGCGTGTCAGTGTCTGAGGCTGATAATTATCCATAGTCGGGACCACGTTCACTTAACATATTTCAAATTCTCATTCCTTTTGCCTAAATGGAAGGCAACATTGTAAATCACTCTCTGGAATATTCAAATAAATAAATAAATAAATTTGGATATCAATCAGAAAAATGAAAGCAATGTTTTCAGAGATACTGAAGAATATGTTCCTATCTGGGAAACAGGAAATCATTAACTTACATCCAAGAAGGTGGCTGAAATGAACTTTAACCAGAGTCACCTTGACTCCGACTCAGTTTTACTGCTATTCTGCTACACCTGCTGGTATGCAGTTGAACAAAGTGTTGCTCCATACCGACCCTTGGAGCACATAAAGAAAACAATTTGTGAAGAAGCAAACAAGTAGTACACTTCAGAGTAAAGATGGTAACAATCAAATAGCCCTGCAAATTATCCATGCGGGTGTATAGCAGGGGTGCAAACCCCAAGATTCATCACAGCACAATATTACATTGATTAACTGGATGATGATTCAGTGTTTACCAATATTAGTCTGCCACGATGCAATTTTGAGGAGTTAGCAATTGATATGAGATGATGTGTTGTTTGAACACAGGAACTTCCATTCACAGGCATGTTGTTTTGATCAATTTATAAAAGACCCTTCCAAAAAGGAAAAGAAAAATTATCAATTCAATCCTACATTGTAAGGCAAAAAAAAAAAAAAAAAAAAAAAAAAAATCAATGTCAAGCACTGCACATTACAACATCCATGTTCATATGCCATAGAGATTTATATTTAAAAAAAAAATAAAAAAAATACATGCACAAAATTGCACCACCAAATGTTGGTTCTGGACAACATATAGAGGCTTTTCACTCTTGTGACTCATAAGTGCGCACCAGTCCTTTGTGTTGACCAACTTTCATTCAGTTTGGCTTTTGTGTTCAACTCTGTTTCATTTGTGAAAACAGATGTTACAAGAGGTGGTGTGTCCTCTTTGTAGAGTAAAGGGCAAGATTAAAAAAAGTTTAACTTTTGAGTATATACAACATTAATGTTTATTTTTAAATTAACACATATTAATTTCAAATGACTTCTGAAAGACACTGGCCCCTTGAGGAAGCTGGAGACAAATTGAGACATTAAACATGAAACATTCTACTACAACACACCTTTTTTATTCTATTTTCGATGGCCTCACCAAGAAAACTTGTGACCTCAGCTTTAAAACGACAACAATCTTCTTCTGTTGTGTTCAGTTTGCAGAGAAATATGGAAACATTTTCAGCGTCCGCCTCTTTGGTGGAAGGATTGTGGTCATTAATGGCTACAAACAGGTAAAAGAAGCCCTGGTCCAGCAAGGCGAAAACTTTACAGATCGTCCCATCATACCGTTGTTTGAGGACGTATTTGGACATAAAGGTGGTTTTTTTTACTGCATTTTGTATCATAAATTGGATGTTAGTGTTTTTAATGAGACAAACTCCTATTTAATTTTAAACGAATGTTGTTTTGTGTTTCAAAAAGGCCTTGTAGGCTCCAGTGGTTACCCATGGAAGCAGCAGAGGAGATTTGCTCTTCATACACTCAGAAACTTTGGTCTGGGCAAGAAGACCCTGGAGCACGATGTCCAGCAGGAGTGCCAGTATCTCACCGAGGCTTTTGCAGATCATCAAGGCAAGAAAAAAAAAAAAAAAAAGATGGCATGATTTGGACATGAACTTGAGCTGAGATAATTAATGTGCTTAAAAATGGACTTTTATCTTTGAGGCTGTCAAGTCTAATAAGTTTGCTCAATATGTTTTTGATGTGTCCCTTTTTCAAAACAGCCTCTGTGTTTTATCTCTATTTTGCCTTTATGTAACAGACCAACCGTTTAATGCCCAAAAACTGATAAACAACGCTGTGTCCAACATCATCTGCTGTTTGGTGTTTGGGAATCGATTTGAGTACACTGACCGGCAGTACCAGAGCATCCTTCAGGACTTCAATGAGACAGTGTACTTAGAGGGAACTGTGTGGGCACAGGTGAGTCTGCTGTCTCAGCACACTGATATCCAGTAACACCAGGGTTAATTTAAGACACGTGGAGGTAAGTGTAGAGAAAAATAATCACGTAGAAAGAACTTTTCCTTAAGTGGTCTCTCGTGCTGATTTGGTTGGAGGTTAAAATGTGAAGCACAGAGAAGTTCATGAAATGTAATATGTAATACAGCATTTCCATTAACCTATTCTTATTAGTCAACAAAACATTAATATTGCTATTGTGCAATGGAGACATCAAAAGATGGCATTTACATAAATATTATTTAGATCAGGGGTGTCAAACTCAATTGCACATTGGGCAAAAAATTCAAAACAGGCTTCAGGTCGCGGGCTGAACAGGATAAACATTTATTGAACACACTAAAACGAAATGTTTTTGGAACATAAATATGAATAAAAACAGACAAATATTATTCTGTAATAAACTTAAACCCCAAATAACTTATATTTAATATTTTGCTCTCCATAAAAATATCTTGTTAAATGATACAAGTTAGAAATATGAGCAACTTAACATTAAAATAACATTAAAATTCCTTTGCTCCTATGTCAATGTATATAAAAATTAAACTTAAATATCCCAAAAGATTTTGCTCTCCTATCTCCTGTCAAAAGTATACAAGTTAGAAATATGAACTTGCCAGAAAACCTGGAAATATACATAAAATGTGTGCTTTTCAGCAATAACAATTCAAATCATTCAGTTTTCTTTGCTCTTATGACATCTGATCACAGCTGGACACCTGCCATCTTTTTTTGGCAACTAGTTGGTTTATGTTTGGTGTGAAGTCCTGTGTTGTGGAGATTCTCAGGATGGACTGCAGGTGCTCATCAGTGAGATGACTCCTGTGTGCTGTTTTGTTGATCTACATCACTGAGAAGAGCTTCTCACACAGATATATGTGCTACCAAACATGCACTAGGTTCGGAGCTGGGGCATCGCTGCAGGGATGGAGTGAATGAACTGTGCGGCCCTGCAGTGTCCTACTTTGCCTTCACTGTCCCATTATAAAGCAGCTCAATCACTTCCATCTGAATCTGCACAGGTGCAGTTTCACATTGACGGCAAATGGGTTGCGAAGCAACTCAAAACTCTTTTTTTTTTTTTTTTTGCTTCAAAGTCACTAAAGCACCGTGCGAACTCAGCGCGTAGTGTGCTCAGTATATCACCAAAGTGTGTTTTGGGGAACACAGTTGTGCCGACTTGGTTCAACATTAGTTGGCAACAGAGAAAGTGAGGCAAGTTGCGCTGTTGTATTTGTGTCTCCCATAAAAGCAGCTTCACTGCGTCATACATGTCAGTGATCATGTGGTGACGTCCCTGGACCTGCACATTTAAGGCCTTAAGATGAGCTGGTATGTCAGCCAGGAACGCCAACTTGCACTTCCACTTCTTTTTCTTTACTGTCCATGAACTGACAGATTTAGTTGCTGAGCTCAAAAACTCTGTTGAGAACTTTCTCGCGACTGAGCCAACGCACTTAAGGATAAGGAATGTCGGCAAACTCTGAATCTATCTCCCGCATAAAGGAACCAAACTGCCGGTGATTTAACGCTTTAGCTCGGATAAAGTTTACGGTTTGTGTTACAGTGCTCATCATGGTCCATCTTCAGGACTTTGCCACATAGAGCTTCCTCACCAGGACAGTTCTCCTCCTGCATCCTTATTAGCATCCTTCCCACTAGTCCACTTTATTTACTGCACATAGCCGCTGCTCCATCCAGGGGCGATTCTAGGGTCAGAGCTTTAGGGGTGCTGAGCACCCAATTAGCCCCACCACAACCCACAAGTAAGTTTAGTGAGAAGTAGGATGATACCATTAGGCAGGGTCGTTTTCAATTTCATTCTTAAAATGAAAAAGAAAAAGAATATGTAATATGTAATAATATGGAGAGTAGCAACACCTCCTCTCTACCCGACGACCTCAACGCTTTCTACACCAGGTTTGAGTCAGACCATTCCATCCAGCTTGAGGAGATCAGAACCTCACTAAAACCAGGCAGCCCTGCGCTCACCTTCAGGACTGAGGACGTGGTGAGAGCCCTCAGGAGGACCAAGGAGAGGAGCTCACCCGGCCCGACAACATCAGCAGCAGAGTACTGAGACACTGTGCAGGGCAACTAGGAAGTGTGTTTCGGTCACTATTTCAACACTCCATGGACAGTCACACTGTCCCCCAGCTGTGGAAACACTCCACAGTCATCCCCATCCCCAAAAAAAGCAACCCCAAGACTCTGAACGATCTTCGTCCTGTGGCCCTTACCTCCCTGGTGATGAAGGCCATGGAGAAGATCATAAAACAGCACATCATCAGAGCAACGGACCCCCTGATGGACCCACTCCAGTTTGCCTATCGCGCACGCAGAGGAGTCGATGATGCTAAAATCTTCATTATGGACTCCATCCACAAGCACCTGGAGCTTCCCGACTCCTCCGCCAGACTACTGTTTGCTGACTTCTCATCAGCCTTCAACACCCTGCAGCCCCACATCCTGGCCACTAAACTTTCCTCCCGCTTCCACCTGGATGACCAGCTAATCCTGTGGATACTGGACTTTCTGACTAACAGGACTCAGAAAGTCAGGGTTAACAACCTCCTCTCCGACCTCCGCTCCACATCCACTGGCTCCCCCCAGGGCTGTGTGAGCTCTCCCCCCTGCTCTTCATCCTCTACACCGATGACTGCAGATCCACACAGCCCAACTGCCACCTGGTGAAATATGCTGACGACACAGTTCTCCTGTCACTGCTGACAGGCCCCTCACAACACCACGGACCCGTTCTCCAGGACTTTGTAGAGTGGTGTGACAGCTCCAAACTGGAACTGAACGTCAGCAAAACCAAGGAGATGGTGGTGACCTTCTCCAGTAGGCAGAGGGATGTGGCTGCTGCAGTCACCACCACCATCCACGGGAAGCCAGTGGAGGTAGTGGAGAAATACAGATACCTGGGCACCATCTTCAACAACCTCCTGAAATTCTCTACCAACACAGAGGACATTCTCAGAAGGTGTCACCAACGGCTGTACCTCTTCCGGAAACTCAACTCCTTTGGAGTCAGCACACACATCTTGATGACTTTTTACTATGCCTTCATTGAAAGCATCATGACATCCTCCATAACCTGCTGGTTCCACTCCCTCAGCCTACAGCACAGAAACAGACTGCAGCACACCGCATCAGTGTGCTCAAAAGTCATCGGCCTGCCTGTCAGAACTGTTTCACACGTCTACAGCCAACAGGCCTTTCAGACAGGCAGGCAAGATAATTAACGACCCCTCTCACATTCTCCACACCTCATTTCAATGGCTCCCCTCCGGGCGACGCCTCCGCTGCATTGCCTGCAGGACTGAGAGGAGGAGAGCCACCTTTGTCCCCAAAGCCACTCTGCTCTTCAACTCCAAATGTTAATTCCCCCTCACACCCACATCCCCCACATCCACCCCCCCGCCCCACCCCCCACCTCGCCCCCCGGACTACTCAATACCCTGTTCGCACTGTTGCACTGTTTACATACTGTTTATATACTGTTTATATGCTGTTTACATACTGTTTATATGTTTATATGCTGTTTACATACTGTTTATATACTGTTTACATACTGTTTATATACTGTTTACATACTGTTTATATACTGTTTACATACTGTTTATATACTGTTTATATACTGTTCATATATTGTTAATACTGTTAACCATCCATACTGCCTTACACTGTTTACACTGCCTGCACTTTATCTCTGCCTCATTCACTCCAGTCACTTTATATAATTTAACATTTCAAATTGTGTAATTACTGTATATACTGTATTTATTTCCATTTTAGTTCTGTCAATCTCATTTGTATTGTTAATACCTATGTCAACACAATGCTGCTCAGTTGGACCTCAATTGCCCCTCGGGGATAAATAAAGTTGTCTGAATCTGAATCTGAATGTCGATAGTTAATATTGTGTTGTTTGGACATAAGCGGTTGCTGGTGAGTATAAAGTAAAAGCATGAATCCACGCTGTAATTAGGTGTTTTAACGCCCAAAAAGAGGCAAAACAAAATAAATAAAAAGTAAGGTTTGTTGGTGGTTAGTACTGCGTGGTGCCACCATGCACTACTAACCACCAACAATGGATGGTTGGGGTGTTCTTTTTGAGTTTTTAAAAGAGTGGGCCACGCCGGCGGCGCACGTATGGGCCGGGGAGAGAGAGCACTGGAATCCCCTGGCAAGCCAAGGGAGATCACGGACCACCGCGCAATGCTCGGCCCGCGATCCCCCTTGGCTGGCAAGGGAGAGAGCAAGCCTCTGCGCGGTGCGGATCTGGCGCGTGCAATGGGACCGTCTGCTGCCCATAGCAGCGGTCCCGGCGCCATCCAGCCACCAGGCTCCCCGTGGTTCCCCGAGGGGACCCACTGAAGATTTGATAGTGTGTGACCTCTTTATATACTACTTTTCTCACGTGCCATCAATGACGTCACATTGTAAAGCCACGTGAGGGAGCTCCCATGGAAATTTCCTTCAGGGTTGTCATGACAACACTGTACGTGGTGACGCGTCTTTGCGCAGAGCCCGCACGCACGCCGGTCTACCAGCGCAACGTCGCGCGCAGAGGCGCTTACTGGCTGATGCAGGACGCTGTTGACCAGGGGCGTCACTAGGTTTAGGGGAGGCTTAGCCCCCAAGAGATGCACAGGATGTGAGCGAATGTAGCGTGTGAGCACAACATTTCACAAACAGCTAATAAAGACCGATAAATAATTTATTAATATTATTATTTCAGTCTGTTGTATACAATACAGTACAAGTATACAGTAAAAGTCTTATATCTGCTTGCTCTCCTTCTCTCTCTGTGATAACTTGATCTTCCTCTGCCTCTTGATCCATCCCTGGATCCCCTTGCTCTCTGACTTGACCTTGCCTGTTGATCACACAATGAGTTGAATTAATAACTGATCAACATAGAGCCTAATGCCATAACTTTCGCTCACAGCACAATAACTGTTTGTTCCCAAATATTTTGAAGTTGCACAGATTACATTTTGGGCACATATGTGACTAAAATGGTTGTAATTTCAAGCCCTGAAAAATATATTACTTAATTACTTGAATTAAAGTAATACTAAGATACTCTTGAAAATATTTGGGTCAGGCTAATATATATATAATATATATATATTATATAATAATATATATATATAATATATATAATATAATCTATATATATATATATATATATATAATATATATATATATATATATATATATATTCAATTCAATTCAATTTTTTTATTTATATAGCGTCTGTTACAATGACAATTGTCTCTTGGCGCTTTACAGAGACCCAGAGCATGAGCGTATATATATATATATATATATATATATCTATATAATATATATATATATATATATATATATATATATATATATATATATATATATATATATATATATATATATATATATATATATATATATATATATATATATATCTTTGCTTTCTCCACTTTCTAATCATTACACTCCTCAATAAAAGCTCAAGTTAAATTAGTCTTAATATGAATATGAAATATGAAACATTTCAGTCAAGGTGCAACCATATGAGTTCCATAAAATTCCAAGGCTGTCTGCATCTCAAATGACTCTATCCTGTGAAATCCTTTAGACTCACCTTTCTGGTAAAGGTCTCTCCCCTCTCACTTCCCTGTGCTCCTCTGTCCCTCTACCCTGACTCCTACAGGTCAATACGGGAGGTGGAGTGATTATTATTAGTGTATTATTATTATTATTATTATTATTATTATTATTATTATTATTATTATTATTATTATTATTATTATTATCCACTGATGATAATCATACTGAATGAGCTCAGCTCAAGTGAGAAACACAGCTGATGCTCCGGAATGAAGCCAGCCCAAAGATAGTATATTGTAAAAAAGAGTGCACAGACGGAAATGCACAGGCTGAAGCCCCCCTAAAATAGGCCTAATGACGCCACTGGCTCCATCTATTGTAAGTCCAATAAGTTTGTCCCAGGGCAGCTTCATGTCTGTTAAACTTTGACATACGTTTTCAAAAATGTCTTTTCCAGTCGTTGTCCTGTGCATTGATTTAATGTCCATTACTTCCTCTATTACGCGCAAATTAGAGTCCACTCCGCGGATGAAGCTTGAAACTAGACTTGATTGATGCGGGAAGTGTGTGGCAAGGCCACTGAAGCGTTGCATTTTGGGATCTGTAGTTCTGTGCAGTATTGTGTTATCAGTGCTTCATATCAACGGGCCATTAATAACGATAATGTAAAATGATCTCACGGGCCGGATATGATTACATGGTGGGCCGGATGTGGCCCGCGGGCCTTGAGTTTGACACGTGATTTAGATGAATTGATACCTTGACTCTTCTTGATTAAAAAAAAAAAAAAAAAAAAACATGACAAAGTTGTATAACTGGATCAGAGATCATGTGGCTCTCTCTTGGGATACTTGTCAATTTAGCTAAACCAAATACAAATGTGAGAACTTATTTTAAAAGCAGATGATCATGAAACTATTTCCCGGCTTTTTAGATTTACAACGTAATGCCCTGGCTTATGAAGTGGCTGCCTGGACCTCATCAGAAAATATTCACTCTAACACAGAAGATAATTGACTTCATAGAAATCAAGATCGAAGAGCACAAAGAGAACATCGACCCTTCATCGCCAAGAGACTACATCGACTCCTTCCTCATAGAAATGAAAGAGGTGATGGCTGTATTGTCTCTCTGCTGTGTTGGTTCTTTTTGCATTTGTAATGCAGTATGTGGACGCATACTCATATCTGTCTTGCTCCTCTTTTAGAATCAAGATAAAGATGCTGGTTTTGATCTCAGCTCTTTGTGTTTTTGCGCTCTGGACCTGTTTGGTGCTGGAACTGAAACTACCACTACTACATTACACTGGGGGCTGCTATACATGATCTACTACCCTGATATACAAAGTATGTATATGACTAAGATCCAACATTCCTATATCACTTTGCAACATCTTCTCATAATTTATAATAGTCATGGGGAGATGTTGTGTATTCCCATATATCACATCCTGAAAGATGGTGTATGGGAAAAGTGTATAGGATGTACACCACCACCACCACCACCACCCCACCCCCCACCCCCTCCCAGTCATGTAAGTGAACTCAGATTTTGTAATGTTTTCAACATGTGCAGAGAGAGTCCAGGCTGAGATCGATGCTGTGATTGGTTCATCCAGACAGCCCTCTGTGGCTGACAGAGAAAACATGCCCTACACCAATGCAGTCATCCATGAGATACAGAGAATGGGCAACATCATCCCACTCAATTTGGCTCACATGGCAAACAAGGACACAACCCTGGATGGCTACACAATCCCAAAGGTACAAACATACACACACACACACACACACACCCACACACACCTACACACACACACACACACATGTGTACATATATATATATATATATATATATATATATATATATATATATATATATATATATATATATATATAATATATGCTATATAAGAACAGTCCGGTTTTCTCTGCATGGAACGGTCACTTTATTCTGGCACTGCAGGAACTTGTAATATCACACAGGTTGTATTGTTCGGCTCCTGTCGGTTAACAGAGAATGCAGATCTATACACGCTGGGCTGCTGTTTATGCTCACTCCACTTTTCATCTAACCTCGTTTTCTTCTGCCGTCCCAAGACACACACACACCATTACCCATAAGGCCACATCCTTACCCATAAGGCCACCTTCTTAAAGGGGCCAAGCTGGCTCACAACGCTGTGAGAGAACACACACAACATCCTGTGATGTTTCTTGATTTTTTTTTAAATTATATTATATGTTTCTGAAAAATCTGCGAGTAACTAAAACCGCGGAACGTAAAGCGTGAATTGGCAAGGGATCACTGTATATATATATAAAACATTCATACTGGATTTCTGTCATTCGCTGCCAGAACGTAACCTGTAACTTGACATGTAATGACACTCAGCTACAACTTTTGACAACGTTAATTATTTCAGGGCACCATGATCCTCCCTGTGCTGGATTCAGTCCTCCATGACGAGTCAATGTGGGAAACTCCACACACCTTTAACCCTCAACACTTTCTGGACCCAGATGGTAAATTTAGGAAGAGAGAAGCCTTCCTTCCTTTCTCTGCAGGTTAGTCGCTTGTGAAAACTATTAACACCGAGCTGCATGTTGATTTAGCTAATGATTTTGAAGAGAGAAAATGACAAAAGTCCGTCCTTTCCCCACAAGCTGGGCTTCTAAATTCTCTGTTTTCTCAGGAAAGCGTGTTTGTCTTGGGGAGCAGCTGGCCAGAATGGAGTTGTTCCTCTTTTTCACTTCCCTCCTTCAGAGGTTTTCGTTCTCACCTCCTCCAGGAGAGCAGCCCAGTCTGGAGTTCAAGCTGGGAGCCACTCGCTGCCCCAAACCTTACCGCCTCTGTGCCGTACCACGTTAAATCGCCAACCACCCCAAATTGAGCACTTCTGTTTAAACACAAGGAATATTCTGTGTTCTTCTACATCAACAAGATGACACAGACATCCTGACATATTGTTTTATGCTCTAAAAATCTGATGTATTGATCTGTTTTTTATTGTATAAGAAGATCATTTGTGAGAATACTCACATTCTCACATTCAACCAGAGGGTCTAATAATTTTTACACACTTTTCAAGTTTAACTTCTGTAATCTGTAACACAGTTTTTTTAAAAAAGATAACCAAGGACTTAGAAAATAAACAAATACCTTTGCAATCATAACTATTAACTATTCACAGTCAGCAGAGAGACAGTTGAAACTGAGGAAATGGAGAACAGCAGAAACTTTCCCGTCTGACATTAAAACACTTTTGTTCATGCATCACAATCAAGTGACTCACTATTTTGCAATTACTTTTGTTTTCCCGTCAGAATAACCTGTGCTGTTTCATCACATTTTCTCACATTAAGTCTGTGGATATTCTCATTTATCCAGGTAAATTCCATTCTCGCAACAACTGAATCATTGTTAACTGGACTTAGATTTGTCTAGAAGAGGTTTCGCCTCTTATCCAAGCGGCTTCATCAGTTCTCAACGCATCGGTCTGACTAGTCCGACAAACAGTGGAGTATGACTCAGGTTTTTAACCTCTGTGGAGGTGTACACCCACTACTTTTCAAAGACAATACTTAGTGGAGTTTCGCTGGACCCTTTGTTTGGGTCAGGAGAGCCACACCAGTGAAAAACTGTTGTTACGTTTCATTGAGCAACTTGAGTTTAGTTTAGTTTGGGCAGTCCTTGTTATTCAGTCTCTTAGGAACAGTAGGGCTGCGTTATAAATGGTAGATAAGATGGAATCTTAAGCCACCTCCCCTGTTTAGAGACGGCTTCTCTATTTTAACGTAGATGGATTCTTTTACTCCTCTCTCAAACCATCTGTCCTCTCTGTCCATGATTTTCATGTTTTTGTCCTCAAAAGAGTGAGCCTTCTCCTTTATATGTAACATAAACAGCAGAAACTGGACCTGAGGAGTTTGACCTTCTGTGTTGAGCCATGCGTTTGTTCAGTGGTTGTTTGGTTTCCTAAATGTATGAGTCTTTGCATTCCTCACTGCATTGGACAGCATATACCAAATAGTTTTTTTTGCGTGTGGGGTACCCTGTCTTTGGGGTGTACTAGTTTTTGCCTGAGAGTGTTACCTGGTTTGAAACACACAGGAATTTGGTGTTGATTGAAAATTCTCCTGAGTTTTTCAGACACCCGAGACACGTAGGGTATGACAATGTTCCTGCGCTTGTTACCTTCCTCAGCCCTCTCTGAGATATTGTTCTTGTTATTGTTGTTTTGTCTTGATATTGTCGTTTTGTTCTGTTGAACGTCCAGCTAGGATAGCCACAAGTTTCCAACGCCCTCCTCACATGTTTGTGTTCCTGTTCCTTTGCCTGCAGAGTGGTAGGAACCTTATCAGCCCTGTGCTGATAAGGTTCTGTGGTTTTCAATCAACACCAAATTCCTGTGTGTTTCAAAGAAACATAACGACAGTCCACAGAGGTTAAAAACCTGAGTCATACTCCACTGTTTGTCTGACTAGTGTGGACTAGTCAGACCGATGCATTGAGGAACTGATGAAGCCGCTTGGATAAGAGGCGAAACGTCTTCTAGACAAATCTAAGTTCAGTTGCCTATGATTCATTTGTTGCGAGAATTTTCTCACATTGCACACAGAAAGCAGTTGACTCCTACTTTCATGCCATGTGGGAATGTACACCAGTTAAATCATTCTGGCTCAATATTATCAAAACTCTCTCCCAACATCTGGACTGTAGCATCCCAGTATCATCCTTCCCTCTGTTTACTGGGAGACTCCTCCATCACCACCCTGGATAATAACTCCAAGAAAACTCTTTTTATCGCTTTAATCATTGCCAAAAAAAAAAACAATCCTTGTAAATTGGAAAACCAAAAATTCTATTAATATTACTCTCTGGAAAAATTTGTTAATCGACTTCATTGCAATGGAAAAACTTGTCAGCCACAATATAAAATCAAAATCACACTTTTGATCAAATTTGGGACAAAATGGAGTCGATCTTTACATCTGTAACATAGATCGTCCCTAAAGGATCTGTGACTGAGCATTATGTAACTCCTTGACTGTGGGAGGATAAAATAAACACACAACTTCAAACACAGATTTCTTAAATCTACTCCCACCATAACTGCCCACAGTTAGCTTGATCTCCTTCAGCCTGAGAATCCGTTGATATAAACTTATTGATCCTGGGGGAAGGATAAAACTGGGCATAGTTTTTTACGGTGGATTACTGTCGTCATCGTTATCAAACCACATGTGCATTTTCCTTGGTAATATAACATTATCTCGCCTTCCCTGCCCTCCTCTCGCCGTGGTGCATCCGGTCTGTGGCAGCTGGCACATCTCTCTGCCTTGAGGCTTCTCCTGGGGTCGTGGTGGGTGTCCGGTTCCCAGGCTGGGGCATGCTTGGGCCCTGGGCCCTGATGGCTGCCCCCGTTCCCCAAATACATAACATACAAAGTGAATTAGAAGCTGGGGTGCAACACACAAAACACACACAAAATAATAAAAAAAAAATACAAAAGAAAAAACAAGCAAAAAAAAAAAAAAAAAAATATATATATATATATATATATATATATATATATATATATATATATATATATATATATATAGAGAGAGATAGAGAGATAGGAGAGAGAGGAGATAGAGAGAGTTTACTCAAAAGTTTTGAGTAAACTCAACTCATAAAATTTGAGTAAACTAAACTCATAAAAGGTATCCACAGAAATCTGAGATGTCTAGCTTAGTGGTGCAGTGGAAGTGTGCTGGCCCATAACCCAGAGGCTGATGGGTCGTAATCATCCTCTGCAAGTTTTTAACTTGATTTGTCCCGTATTTTCATTAACGCCCCATACACACGTCTGTCACACACACATCAACACTAAATTTAACAATAATGAACAAAATAAAATACGGGAAACATTAAGGCCAGCAAAATCTTTGTGGCGGGACAACAGGACCTGCTGCGCTCTGTGCCCATATCTTTATATGTGTGTGCCAATCATCTTGTCACTCTCGGTGCCTGCCCGGAATTGTCCTTTATTTTCATGTCTGGAAGGTGGCAACCCTAGCAGCAGCTCTCTGAAGCTTTTGGGGAAAAACTTGTCAGAAGGCGATTCTCGCTCTGGAGCACATGTAGTGTCCTGTAGGTTGCTCGCCAGCAGGGGGCAGAATGAGTATGTTTAGCGCAAAATACTGCCAGGTTACTGCAACGAGGAAGTCATATCTCTGCGTTACATCCAGGGGAAAAAAATAAACGCGAGCGCGAGCTCTGTGACTAGCGCCGGACATCTTTGTGTTCCTCATGTACCGCTGTAAAAAAAAAAAAAAAATTTCCCGCACCACATTGGTGCTGTCGTGGTGTAACACACAAAAGGAGCGATATTGGAAACCTTCCCAAACCCGACAAACTTGTCTTTGAAACATGAATGTCATTCCCAACATTTATACGAACATGAAGACGTTTTTATTTGGAGTCCTGTCAATCTTTGGATCCACATACTGATGCGAGCAGGTTTTCTCCTGCATGAACTACAACAAATTTTATGTTCAGACTCGATGGTTGATTGCTGTACGTGACTGAGAAGAAAACAAGAGATGACAACAGACTGAAATGGACTTAAGTCATAATTAAATTTAAACTGGCCGTTTTTTTACATTTACATTTTTTTTAAGTTAAGCTGCAGCTATACGTTTTATTTTAAAGTGGGCTACTTTTCATTTGGTCGATGTTTTACAAGTAAGGGAATGACTCAAATGAACCTGCATGGTTCTTTGTTTTATTTCAAATTCTGCACATGCCAGTGTTTTTTTTCTCTTCATTCAAAAGATTCAAGATTAAATATATTTACTTCCATGTCAACAAGTTGATAGGAAATTGTCTTGGTTCAACTCCCAAACATACAGTACAGCAGCAGCCAATATTCAGTCTTTATAAGAGTTTGAGGTTTACCTTTGTTATAACAGGTTAAAAACAGCAATAAAATGTTAACAGTTTTCTGTTTGTTCTTCTATAATTTCATAAATACAACAAACTATAGTTCTTTTACAGTGGATGACAAAAAAAAATGGAAATGAAACTTTAATTAGTATCTTGTAGGACCTTTTGCATTAAAAACTTTAGAAGCTGCCAGACATACAAGGAATAAGCTTTTGGGTAGATTAAAATCCCTCTGAATACAGAATAACTATATATAAAACTTCATACACTGTGTTATCTTCATTTTACGGGTCAAATAAGCTTTACGGCTCCAGATGAATTTTATTAAGGGGAGAGGGACAAAAAATGGCTCTTTTGATAGTAAAGGTTGCCGACCCCTTTGCTAGACAATGGCACGAACCATGAATGTAAATGCAGACACAAAAATGAAAAAAAAAAAACCCAAAACAAAATCACATTTTCTTGAATCACATTCATCTGCGTTGCTGCATCGGCACCATCTTGATCCCAGTAGGATGTGTTGTTGTGTGGCTCATATTTATTCAGCAATCACCTGTGCTGATTCAAGTCAGATTTCCTTCTTCTGGGGTGAGAATGTTTGAAGCTTTATGATTTTAGGCAAAACTAGGCTTCAGGTCTGACTTTTTCAGACCCAAAGCACCTGGATAGTTTCTACCAGAGGTAATATTTGCAAACATCTGAGGCTAGATGGTACAAATCCCAATAAAAAAAACTACATTTCATACCCTACAGATGTCTTTGACCATGTCAAATGTTAAAGTCCAGAAATGTCATTATATGGACAGATAACACTTGACTTTTGGCCAAATTAAAGGGGGGGGGGGATCAATGTTTTGGTGTGGCTTGATTAAAGTCCAGACCAAAGTCCACCTGAAATATGATCAAAACTTCTCTACAATGATGTGAAAGGCTGATAAAGTCATGCTGATTAGTGCCTAAAGGTCAATCAAAAAACCATTGACTCACGGGGTAGACTACTTAATGCAGTGAACACAATTTTTTTTTTGTTTGTGGCTTCATTTTTGGTGAAGAAATAATGGCGCAGAAAAAAAAAATGTTGCTGTTCATGTGACGTTTTTGTTCACCCTGAGATGATTTTATTATGATTTTACTCTAAAAAGGGTAAGATTAATAGAGAGACTACTAACTTTTGACTATGCCACTGAAAACATATCACTGCTTTGTCGAACAAATTTAGTAATTCTTCGATATTTTACACAAAACAGTTTTTTTTTCCCCAGTTCCCTGCGTGATATCCAATGCTACATGTGTGTGTCTCGTTCAGGGAACAGAGGTTATAGACATACCATTTTGTTTTTATTGTATTTTTTCCCTTTTTATGATGAACGGATTTATTTATATTGTATTAATACAATCACTCCGTCGTTTCCAAAGAAATGGTCTGTCATGAGCTAATATACTGTACAGTACACTAACATTTTTTTTTTAAAAGCCCTCGCTCTGGTGGTGCGCTTGCATGCTTTTATGTTGAAATATAGACGAAGACTTGACAGCGAACTGACCTCTGATCACACTTGCCATTCAGACAGTTTAACTGAAGACATGGAGTCGGTGTTCAGCGCTCTTGGCTTAGAATGGATGGACTTCAGCAGTATTTGGATATTTCTGTTTGTTTTTCTTTTGTTGAGCGATGTTTTGAGGAACAGAAGGCCGAAAAACTTTCCTCCCGGACCCTTGGCTCTTCCTTTTATCGGGGATCTTCATCGCATCCAGCCCGACAGACTTCACCTGCAGTTCACAGAGGTTTCACTCCACAACACATCATAAATGTCATAACAGTTTTGTAACTGCTGATTGTGTGTTTTACAAAACAGTAAAAACGTAACTGTAGTAAGACTTAAAGTGAAGTAAAGATTAATTTTCCACCTGTCTCCTAAAAGCTCAGTACAGTAACTAATGATTGTGAGTTAAGCTGCTGAAAAATCCTGTATGTCAATACAAGTTCAGACCAGTTCTCAAATGACAAAGACAAGTATTCATTGACCTAGAGCCGCATTAAATTGTTTAGACATGTCCATAAACCACCCTTATGCCCATCAATAACTAGAATATTTAAAAAGAATAAGAATAACGGATCAGGATGAATTCCAATAAGTATGGACATGCCTGAGTATTGTGCACATGCTGAAAGTGTATGACCTCAGTGTTCATGAAGTCTGCTGTCTGTGTTGAGTTTGCAGAGAAATATGGAAACGTTTTCAGCCTTCGTCTCTTTGGAGGAAGGATTGTGGTCATTAATGGCTACAAGCATGTGAAAGAAGCCCTGGTCGAACGAGGAGAAGACTTCACTGATCGTCCCACTATACCAATGTTCGAGGAAACATCTGGGAATAATGGTATTTGTGTACAAATTGTTAGTGTTTGGTGAGATAGATCAGTTTTAGATTGCAAGTACTTCTGGGATAATTTTTCCTCTCTCTCTCTCCCTCTCTCTCTCTCTCTCTCTCTCTCTCTCTCTCCCTCTCTCTCCCCACCCCCTAAAAGGTATTGTGATGTCTAATGGTCATCAGTGGAAGCAGCAAAGGAGATTTGCTCTTCATACACTCAGAAACTTTGGTCTGGGAAAGAAGAGCTTGGAAGGATCCATTCAGCAAGAATGCCAATATCTCACAGAGGCATTTGCAAGTCATCAAGGTACTTTATTCTACAGACATGTAGACTAAAATGTTTTTTTTTTCTTTTTTTATTAAATCATACGTTTCCTGTGACTCACCACACATGTTATCTTCTCACAAGGAACCCCCTTTTTTAATTTCATCTTATGCTGCAAATAAGATAATATCTTCTTTACTATTCCTTTTTTTTAGACCAACCGTTTAATGCCCAAAAACTGATAAACAAAGCTGTGTCCAACATCATCTGCTGTTTGGTTTTTGGGAATCGATTTGAGTACACTGAACAGCAGTACCAGTCCATTCTACAAGACTTTGATGAGATGGTGCGCTTACAGGGAAGTTTCTTGATACAGGTGAGCCGTGTTTGTGAAGCTGCTGCATCCAGTATTGTCATGCCAACACAAAGAAAAGTAAAGAAAACATAATTAAAAAATAATAATAAAAAAGAAACCTCCCACATTCAAATTCCAAAAGTTAAGTTTTCAGATTTTCCCTAGATCCCTAGTTCTTAAGCTTCCTCAACTGAATCTGGTCTTCTCCTCACTACAAGAGCTGGCCCACTGAACCAGCCTTCCAGTAGCAAGACTCAGTCTGCTGCAGTAGACGCAGATTTTCCTGAAGAGCACGTGTCAGCCCCGGCAGCTGATACCTGATTGGTGGGCTGTTGTTCAGGTGTCCAGCCGTCTGATGAGCCCAGTTTAATGCAATGACTTCTGACATCCTGCCCACTCTCCTGCGATCATATGTCTTAGTTTTGAGTTTGTTTACTATTGGTTAATGTTCTGTGTTTCCCTTTTTAGTATTGAAACCTAACTCTTCTGACCCATTTTCAATGTCTTTCTTATCTGAGCCCATTCATCTGTATGTGTTTGTGTCCTTTTTTACACTGCTTTCCTGATTTTCCCTGTCAGCCTCTGTTTTTTTATTGACTGAAGTGGTTCTGCCTCTAAGGCTAGTAATCTACATGTGGGCTATTTTCTGTGACTCTGACAAACCTTTAATAAATATTGGGCCTCTAATAGTTGATGTCAGATTGACGATTCACACTTTTCTGGGGTTTGAATCAAGCTCAACTGTAAATAAGACATCTGCAAAATTAGATCCACTTAAAACCAAGCAATAAATATTTCATATACTTGCACCAGATGGTATGTTTCAAGATCACACTATGAGCCATTCATAATGTTTTAGTTGTCATATAGGTTGACTAAGATGACATATAATAACATATAATAGTAATTCTGTTTTTCCAAGCAGAAGATCAGGTAACTGTGGTCACTCTTTGTAGATTTACAACACGATTCCCTGGCTGATGAAGTGGCTGCCTGGACCTCATCGAAGGACATTCGCTCTCATGAAGAAGATTATTGATTTTGTTGAAATCAAGATCAAAGAACACAAAGAGAACCTCGGACCCCTCTTCACCAAGAGACTACATTGACTCCTTCCTCATTGAGATGGGAGAGGTGAGCAGTGTTATGTGTTTCTGTCTCTGATTGGTTGTTCTTGCAGTTTTTTTTTTTTTTTAATTTAAATTGCATTAAACTTTTGTGTGTCTGATAGAAAGAGGACAAATATGCTGGTTTTGATCTCAACAATTTGTGTTTTTGCACCTTGGATCTGTTTCTTGCTGGGACTGAAACTACCACTACTACATTATACTGGGGGCTGCTATACATGATCAACTACCCTGATATACAAGGTGCTTTCCTATGTCTCTTGGCAATAAGCTCTTTTTGACTTCATGTCGCCACCTGTTTCACCAGTCATTTAATTTCGCTTCGGGGATCATTGAAGGACTTTTAAATTGCATTGAATTTCTACTTTGGAGTAGCAGCGAGTCATCTATTATCATTCACAGTGCACGCGTTCACATTTTTTGGTGTTTTCACTGTATGCAGAGAGAGTCCAGGCTGAGATCGATTAAGTGATTGGTTCATCCAGGCAGCCCTCTGTGGCTGACAGAGAAAACATGGCCTACACCAATGCAGTCATCCATGAGATACAGAGAATGGGAAACATCATCCCACTTAATGTATTCCACAAGGCAAACAAGGACACCATACTTGATAAGTATAATATCCCAAAGGTACAGCATTCACGAGTAAAAACACACCTCTGCCTTACACAGAAGTCCATAGACACTAAACAGTGAGTGAAGAACAAATAAAAAATAAAAAAAACTGATATGTAATGAAATGATTTGGGGTAATTTCATAATAACTTTGTATCCAGTACTAAATAGTGCTTTATTTTCCACTGGTTAGAAGATAAAGTATAGATTAATCAGTGGGAGATTATGTGTTCATACCATAACTAGCTTTAAACTGACAGCCAGACGGACAGAGACTTAAAGAACCATATTAACACCCACTTATATGAACAATTTTTAACTTGATGTGTTATTTCTTCAGGGCACTGTAATATCGCCAACACTGAGCTCTGTCCTACATGATGAGTCAATGTGGGAAACTCCACACTCCTTCAACCCTCGACACTTTCTGGACCAGGACGGGAAATTTCGGAAGCGAGAGGCTTTTCTTCCTTTTTCTGCAGGTTAGTCAGCTTTTAACGGTCCTTCTGCAATGAGTTACATCTGTTATTGAGTCATGTCCTATAAGGACACAAGATGTCAAACCTTTCTGACACCATGTGCTATTTCTCATTTTTTGCTAAATATTTTCAATCAAAAATAAAAAATGTTTTTAACATTTGGTAAAGGTAGGGTTGGAACAAAGATCAACCGGTAAACAGAGAGCCTTCAGCTCTCTCTTCACCACAGCAGACGGATTGGTACAGAGTCAACAATGGACCACGTCATCTGCAAAAAAGCAGAGACGAAATCCTGACACCACCGAACTGGAACCCCTCCACTCCTTGGCTGCACCTAGAAATTGTGTCCTTAAATGTTATGAACAGAATCGATGACAAAGGGCAGTCCTCTCTCAGAGTCCAACTCTCACTGAAAACGAATCTGACTTACAACTGGCAATGCGGACCAAACTCTCACTCTGTTTGTACAGACAGCCCGTAACAATGGACCCAGTACCCCATACTCTTGGAGTACCCCCCACAGGACCCCCTGAGGGACACGGTCAAATGCCTTCTCCAAATCCACAAAACTCATGTGGACTGGTTGGACAAATTCCCATGCTCCCTCCAGTACCCCAGTGAGGGTATAGAGCTGGTCCAATATTCCACGATCAGGATTGATCCACATTGTTCCTCCTGAATACGAGATCTGACAATCAATAAAACTCTCTCCTCCAGCATCCCTGTCTAGACCTTAACAGGGAGGCTGAGGAGTGTGATTCCCCTGTGATTGGAAAACACCCACTCGTGGTTCCCCTTTTTAAAAAGGGGAACCACCAACCCAGTCTGCCAATCTAGAGGTACTGCCCCCGATTTCCAGCGACATTGCAGAGACGTGTCAACCAAGACAGTCCAACAACACCCAGAGCCTTAAAGAACTCTGGGTTGATCTTGTCCACTCCTGGAGCCCTGCCATCGTGCAGCTTTTTAACTACCTCAGCGACCTCAGCTCCGGTAATGGACGAGTCCAAAGACATGCATGTTAGGTTCACTGGTTCGTCTACATGTGGCCCTGCGATGGACTGGTGACCTGTCCAGGGTGGACCCCCCTGCCTCCCCCTTTCGCCTGAAGAGAGCTGGGATAGGCTCCAGCAGATCCCCGTGACCCTGCATAGGATTAAGCGGGCACAGATAATGGATGGATGGAAATATCTCTCCCTATCTGAAAAATGGTTTACTTCTCTGAAATTACTGGGCCAGATGTGGCTCCACTGGAAGTGGAGTGGCCACCCACTGGTCAGAACAATTCCTGTCTGGTCATGTCAGCATGTTTAACTGAACCCAGTGAAGAACGGCACAACTACACTGAGCCCCAATGGGCTCATCAGTGTGGGTGTGATGGAGAAAAGTGCTCCCAGGAAGAACTGAGCACTAAAGAAGGTTGTCACTATCGTATCCCTTTACATTGTTGAAGAGCAGCACTAAAGTTGTGTGATCAAAGTGAATATCGTGTATGAGTTCATGGATGATTTTGTGTATACTCAGGTCAACGTGTCTGTCTCGGGGAGCAGCTGGCCAGGATGGAGTTATTCCTTTTTTTCACCTCTCTCCTTCAGAGGTTTTCATTCTCACCTCCTGCAGGAGAGCAGCCCAGTCTGGAGTTCAAGATGGGAGGCACTCGTGTTCCTAAACCTTACCGCCTCTGTGCCGTACCACGTTAGACCCAATCCCAATCTGAGCAAGTCTTTTTGTCAGCTGAGTCACTGTGAACCACCACAAGTGATTTCTGCAACAAGGATATCGGTTGTTCTGTTTTCATTTAGTTTGTAGATTATAACTCAAGCATCTAATTAAAATATAAAATAAAAAACATTTAATGCTTCACTGTAATTACGTGGTGAAAGGAAAATATTTTCTTCTGTTTCTAATCTATATGTTGTTTATTTCATTTGATCCAATTTCACCTGGCAAGCTTCCTTTTTGTCTCTCCATTAAAACTGAAATAATTCATGTTTCAGATCTCTTCATTGATTTTACCCAGGAATAAATCATTAATTTTCAAAGTAACTAGTGAACACAGCTGTCAGATAAATGTGGATGAATGTACTTGAAGAAATGTAGTCATTTGAACAATTAAAGCAATGCTAGAAACTAAGTTTCAGTTTAGGCTGTAGTATGTTTGTCCACTGTTGTCTTAGATCCAGTCTACTTTTAGAAGAGTGGAAAACAGAACTTCCTTCATGCTTTCCAAGTTCCAGTGCAACAGAAAATTGCAGGAACATGGCTCTCTGAAACCTAAATAGAATACAACTGAACAAAAAAAAAAAAAAACAAGATAATCCATTCTTGCTTTTTCTCTTAACAATAAATAAAAGAAGAACAAAAAATATGAAAATTTGTGTTTGTTCTGTGGACAGAACACTTGGCTTTTGGCCTTGATACCCACTACCATGTTAGATGAAGACCAAACACAGTATTTCAGCAGAAATACCTGGACCACATATTCACTGGATGCCAACAAACCTGCATAGGTTCGGGTGGGTGGAGGGGAATCAAGGTTTTGGAGTGGCTTAGATGAAGTCCAGACCAAAGTCCATTTGAAACAAGATCAAAATTGAACCACGATGGTGTGAAAGGCTGATAAAGTCATGCAGAACCTTATTACTGCTAAAGTTCAATCAAAAACCCATTGAGTTGGCACAGTGGTTAGGGCAGGTGGCCCATGTACAGAGGCTACAGTCTTCAACGCTGCGGTCATGGGTTCACCTCCCGGCCCCGTTTAAGTATAAACCCCACAGTGTGAGTGTTGTCATCTTGGAGGATAGAGTTTGGTCCCAGACTGGTTACCTCATGGTTGCAGAGTTTAATCTCAATATCTCTCCATTTTAAGATTGCCTCTAATGATGACTCCCTGTGAGGGTAATGGTGCCCCACACCATCACACTACCTCCATCAAAAGATGCAACTTGATGGTTGCAGCAGTTACGGAATCGTTCTCCACATCTTGACCTCACGGTCCAAGTGCCATAGGCATAACCTGTAGTCATCGCTGAACATAACGTTCCTCCACATGCTCAGGACAGTCAGATGCCTGATTATCATTGCTTGAGGGTACCAGAAGCTTAAGCAAGTGCCAATAGAGTACTGGCAGAGGAGATCTGGCAAATGTTTCATGGGCACAACCCAAACACACTGGGTTGCTACTCAACCCACAAATGCATCTTCTTTACCAATGTGGCACCATTTGAAAGAGGAATAAAGAGGTTTTCTGACGGTATGAGTATGAGTTTTACATTTTATTGCATTTGATTTATCTTTAGTTTCAAGTTTCTCAGCAAATCTAATGATTGATTTATGATATACAGATTATTAATCCAGTGTATAAACTACATAGACAAGCAAACAGCAGTTTCATCATCATCACAACATTGCTTATGTATTTCCCAAACAGCTTTAGAAAGTACTGGTTCAAATCCTCGCTGGAGCCATTTTGTGTGGTTGTTTGAGTCTGTATGGACCTGCAATGGACTGGCAACCTGTCCAGGGTGTACTTCTGCCTTTCACCTGGAGTCAGGTGGGATAGGCTCCAGCAGACCACCCAGATCCTGAATAGGATTGAAGCAGGTATAGATAATGGATGGATGGATGGAAAAGATGGTAAACTCTGTTCCAACTACTCTGACACAGCTGACATTTAACTCAGAATTTTATCATTTTAATTTTTTTGCGGTAACTGTATTTTATCTTAAACACGTAAAGTGGAAAAATAATATCAAATAAATGCTGGGTGCTTTTATTTTGAAGGGAAACCCCCCAACCCACAGACTGCTGTAATCAACTGCAAACAGTCCGGCGCCTGAGTTCAAAAGCTGCATCATTGGTTTCAGTTCTAAGTTAAAACTCGAAAAAAGTATCCAGTCCACTTAAAGGAGTGAGGAAATGGAGACAATACTCGGTGTTTGGGGCTTGGAGTGGATAGACAGCAGGGGTATTTTCATATTTGTGTTTGTTTTCCTACTACTGACCGATGTTTTGAAGAACAGAGTGCCGGAAAACTTCCCTCCCGGACCGTGGGCTCTTCCTTACATTGGAGACCTTCATCCGCATCGACCCGAGCAGACTTCATCTGCAGTTCATAGAGGTGTGAACGCGGATTGATAAAACTTTGTTCTCTGTCAGGTTGAGGCGAAATAGTGTTGGTGTGTATTGATCTGCTGAACGAGTCCTGCCATTGCTTCAACAAGTCTGGTAGCCATGTTTGTTTATTTCTGGTTCATTCCTGTCCTCGTGCTCCACCTATGACACACAAATTTAATTTTTTTTTTTCAACAGGTGTTCTTAGGGTTAATACAGAGTGACTGGATCAGTGATTTTGTAATTTTCTTCCCCTCTTAAGGGATTAATTTTCAGCAAGACTCAAGCAAACACCACCCAGACTGAGTATGAACTCCCGTTCTGGGATCCGTTTAACAAACTCCGAGTCTCAAAACTAACTCGGAGTTAAGTAAATCTCAGTTTTCGGTTTTAGAGCAGGTGTTCAGAGTTGATTCAGTCACCTTGACTGTATTACAGCGACTGTGAAAAAGACATCATCAATGGAGCTACCGAGACCGTGATTCACCATGGCAACGCCAGTAAGCGGAAGATATCCTCCTGCTCTCCTTCAGTCACGTGACTTTCTGCAGAAACCTAAAACTAGAGAGGCGGCGAAGGAAATACTGTTGATGTGGAAGAAACTGAAGAGCGACTGAACGTATAACCTAAATATTTCGAAAAAACGTAGTTGTAGTTGACGAAGTATAAAAACCTTTGCCAACATTGACAAAAAAATAAATAATTCAAGGAGCATCAGAGGTTATATGGGTGCAGTCAGTACATCCAGTAACTCTGGTGATCCTTAAATGAATTTTCTTGATTCACAGAAATGGAAGCAAGGTACTAATAAAACGTTATTTTAAATAATTAGAATCAACTTCAATCATATAGGTAACCCAAGATCCTCCTTTCATGACTCTTACGTTTGTAGCTAATGAGAAAGAAAGTGCATATTGATAATAATTAACCAAAGGTGTTTTCTGTGACATATAGGCATAAGATCAATTATATTTGTAACACACAGAAGGATAAGATATAAGTTAAGCAACTCTGCAGAAAAACGCTAGACCTAACACTATTAAAACATTAATCGACATACCCCATATAGAAGTGCCAGCTGACTTAATCGCATCGTTTAGATCTTCAATATACTTTACCAACAGAAATGTGGCATGACATCGTTCAGATGTCTCTAAGATGTGCGCTATATGATTAATTGTCTGATGAAACTGAACCAGTTTCACCAAGGACTCGCAGAAACAGGAATATTACTACATATCTACCTTTCAGAGAAGAGATATGTAGTGATATATTATACTCAGAAAATAATCACAAGGTCATCTAGATTGTGAGGAGAAACAAATGTTTGAATAATTGCATTTTAAAGAGCCCTGGATAGTAAATATGAAGAAAGAAACGAAATCCAGAGACTAAGCTTTAAATAGACACCCACATCATATGATTTTAAAATAATGTGATGATCTCAGAAAATATTTCAAGTAAACCAGTTTGCTGGGTTTGTTGTTTGCTGTGATCAGTTTGCAGAGAAATATGGAAACGTTTTCAGCCTTCGTCTCTTTGGAGGAAGGATTGTGGTCATTAATGGCTACAAGCATGTAAAAGAAGCCCTGGTTGAAAGAGGAGAAGACTTCACTGATCGTCCCAATATACCAATGTTTCAGGAAATGGTTGGGAATAAAGGTTGTATTGTTTTAATTTCTTTTCATCATAATTTTTTATAGTTGTAAGTTGATGTTTAGTAAGGCCAGCATCCTCATGATTACGTCAGGCCTAACAATGTTTTGGGTTTTTTATAGGTATTGTGATATCAAATGGTCACGCATGGAAGCAGCAGAGGAGATTTGCGCTTCATACACTCAGAAACTTTGGTCTGGGAAAGAACGCCCTGGAGCGATCCATTCAGCAGGAGTGCCACTATCTTACGGAGGCTTTTGTGGATCAGCAAGGCACATACACTCGTTCATTTATTTTTTTCCATATCATAAGCTATAATATGGCAACTGTCAGTTAAAAGTTCATAAAAGGTCATCAGTCCTCTGTAATAGAGCAAGCAGTTGCTCAGTGTGCATAAAATAAATTTTGAAAAATGTAAAGCTATTATGAAGCAGGTCTTATCTAAATTTTGTCTTTCTTTTTTCTTTTTTTAAACAGGACAACCTTTTAATGCCCAGACTCTGATAAACAATGCTGTATCCAACATCATCTGCATTCTTGGTCTTTGGAAGTCGATATGAGTACACTGACCAGCAGTACCATTCTATTCTTCAGGACTTCAATGACCTGGTTTACTTAGAAGGAAGTATGTGGGCACAGGTGAGCCTCCTTTTATAAACACGTTAGAACACCACAACTGTAATATTCAAATCAGGATTCATCCAGGACAAAACTCAGAGGTGTACGTTGATATAGTACAGAGCACATGATCCCCTTTGTAAGCAGATGAACAGCCTGACAAATAGGTTTTCACAAGTGATGTGTGTATGTGTAGGGGGGGTATTTTTGATCATAAAATGATATTTTGAGGGCACTGGAGATACATGGAGATGTAAAATTGGGAGGAATTTTTTGCCTAACCTGAAAATATGCTGTATTCTGTGCTGGTTTTGGATTGTCAATTGTTAGGTGTTCTTTGGATCAGTGCTAATCAAAAATTTATTTTTACATTGTGGTCGTGCCATTACGGCCATTTTCAAAACCACATACTGCCTACTTGCATGCTGCACATGTAATGCAGCATGCAATTTGTACGCTATACTGATATGGCAGCTGTCATTAGCCATTAGCATGCCATCATGAAATCAATAATGCTGCAGTTTTTGTGACCAACGTCTGCAAATTCCAACCATGTGAGTAATGTTAAGTGGCTTTTGCTGTATTGGCCCATTGCATTATGGGATACAGTGTGTGAGGTAGAATGGTCAGTTGCATACTGGAAGTTTTTCCCAGATGTGGCATACCATTCCAGTATTGTTTGCATCCTGCGCACTACATTTTAGGAAAATCCATAGGGAGGAGTGGGATAGTATGTTGTTGCAGAGGCAAAAACCTTTTTGGCTAGCATCACAGAGGTTCAGGCAGTCTGTCAAACATCTCTGGAAACTGTCTTGAAATTTTGGACATGAAAATGAAAATTCTTTTGAGATTATGTTTTGAAGATTATCAATTGAATTGAACTGGATATGAAGGCAGGATTTGGCTTTGCAGATCTATATCCCTAAAAGTGGTTTTAACACTCAGAAATGTCATAGATGGTCCAGATGGTCAGATGATCTGGTAGCTGTCTTCACTCTCTGTAGATTTACAACACAATCCCCTGGTTGATGAAGAGGCTACCTGGACCTCATCAAAAGTTGTTTACTCTGACGCAGAAGATAATTGACTTCATAGAAATCAAGATCAAAGAACATAAAGAAAACCTTGACTCCCTCATTGCCAAGAGACTACATTGACTCCTTCCTCATAGAGATGGAAAAGGTGAGCGCTGTGTTTTTTTGCCTGGTGTAATTGTTCTGTTTTTCCAATTGCTTGTTTTTCTCTCTTTTACATCTGTGTAACAGAATCAGGCCAAAGATGCTGGTTTTTATATCAACAATTTGTGTTTTTGCACTCTGGACCTGTTTGGTGCTGGAACTGAAACTACCACTACTACATTACACTGGGGGCTGCTATACATGATCTACTACCCTGATATACAAGGTGTGTGTTTATATTGTCAGCTGTTTCACAGCTCTGTTCTGTTTCGCAGTTTGGAGACTCACATTTTGTTGTGTTTTCACTGTGGGTAGAGAAAGTCCAGGCCGAGATCGATGCTGTGATTGGTTCATCCAGACAGCCCTCCATGGCTGACAGAGAGAACATGCCCTACACCAATGCAGTCATCCATGAGATACAGAGAATGGGCAACATCCTCCCACTAAATGTGGCCCGCATGGCAAGTAAGGACACAACCGTGGATGGCTACTCAATCCCAAAGGTATCAAATCTTCACCTTAATAATAACCTGTTTCATGTGAAAATTTTACAGTTTTCAGGATTGAGGCCAGTTTTTTCGTTGTTACTGTTTTTGTTTTTTAGAAGATTTTGAATGAAGCACTAATGGAAAACTGACTCAGCAACAATATTTTTACCAAACTATGGAATCAATGACTCCATGTTGTTTTTGTGCTCGCAGCAAAGTTGGTTTTGATCGAGCAGCATACTTTATATTTTCAGGGCACTATGATCCTGCCTACTCTGACTTCAGTCCTGTATGATGAGACGATGTGGGAAACTCCACACACCTTTAACCCTCAACATTTTCTGGACCCGGATGGTAAATTTAGGAAGAGAGAAGCCTTCATTCCTTTCTCAGCAGGTTAGTCACTTGTTAAAACTATGCACGCTGATTAAGCTGAAGGTTTTAAAAACACTCATCTTTGATTTTCAACAGTTGTTCACCTGCAAAACCAACCACTTTCAGTAACAATACTGACATTAATTTTGATGAGTGAGATGGCTGGCGATTGCCTGTGTTTTCATGCTCACTAATGATTGGAATATTGGCTTCACTTCAGATAAGACAATATTGTGATGATGTTTACAATAGTTGCAGGTAGCATGTTCCATTCATAATGCTGTCTACACGTTCCAGATCATAGTCTGATTAATAACACGTGACAACAATATATCCAATCCAATGTGCTTAGCAATTATTATGTCTTGTGTCTTTAATGAAAACACATTTGCATTTGCAGCAAGATTTGCAGTGTTGAAATAGGAAGTGAGCACATCATCTAATTGGAAGCAATTGTAGCACACCTGGAGTCCAAACAATGTAGTGAGTTTGGAGATGTGGTTTAGAAACATCTGCTGATGTGAACTATGTCTCCCAAAAAGGAGATCTCTGAAGATGTATGATCAAGAGTACCTGATCTTCTTAAGGCTGGAAAGGGATATAAAGTAATATTCCAGTGTAAAGGCATCATCAGTCCACAGTTAGACAGTGTTTTTATGAATGGAGGTTTCATACTGTGGCTAATCTTCCTAGGAGGGAGTGTCCAGCCAAAATGACTTCAAAGTCACAATACACTGAGGTAAAGAGGAAACCCTGAGTGATTCATATGAACGCTTGTCATCAAGGTCTGAAAAGGTCTGCCAAAAAAGACTGCCAAAGATTACCTTGGCAATCCACAATGCCACATTAAAACATGTTTTTTGGACAGATGACGTAAAAGTTGAATGGCTCAGGAAGAATAATGAACACAATGTATGCTCCCACACTAACAGTTTACTATCATAACAATAGTGAAGTATGGTGGAGGGAACCTCATGATGTGGGGGTGCTGTATCAGGGACCACTTACTATGATTGGAGAGAAATTGAATTCCCAAGTTTACCAAAATATTCTAGAGGATAATGTCAGTGGCTGTTACGGGTGAAGCTTAGTAGAACTTGGGTGACAGTCACAGGATTGAAATAGATGTACCGTGTAATGGCTTCAAAAAATAAAATCTGCCTTTTGGAGTGGCCCAGTCAGAACCCAGACCTCAACTCCACAGCATGAACTTCAGGAGAGCCGTTCACATCAGACATCCTAGAAGTGTGTCTGAACTGAAGCAGTGCTTCAAAGATGAAGAGTCAACAATTCCTCCTGAATATTGTCAACATCTGATTCAGAGTCACAAAAGTCACTTGTTGCCGCCAAAGGAGGTTTGAATCCTGGGAGTCACTGCTTTTTGGAAAAAAAAAAAAAAACAGTGACACTGTGAACAAACACTGTGAATGTGTAATGTGTGGTTAATAAACATGGAAGAAATTATAATGATTGCATTATTGGCTTAAGCACATTATGTTTGTTACTTGATGATCAGATCACTCATTATGGGAAATTAATGCAGAAAATCAGTTATTTCCACGGGGTTCACATACTCTTTCTAGCTATGTAAACATACTCACCGCCTCCGTCATTATCTTTACAATTTTCCAGAACTGCTGCGATTTCCTGTGATTAAAATGAAGGTTTTATGAATCAGAACACTTTGTTGTTGTGTGGTTTTTTTTTAGGAAAGCGTGTGTGTCTTGGGGAGCAGCTGGCCAGGATGGAGTTATTTCTCTTTTTCACCTCCTGCCTTCAGAGGTTTTCATTTTCAGCACCTGCTGGAGAGCAGCCCAGTCTGGAGTTCAAGCTGGGAGCCACTCATTGTCCCAAACCTTACCGCCTCCGTGCTGTACCACGTTAGACCGTCAACCATCCCATACCGAGCACAGATCTGTATGCCACCATGATTTTCAGTTATACATGTATTGTTTAAAGCGATCTACTGTATTCAAATATGCAATAAAGAGAGTAAATCAGTAATACATACTTTTCTAGAGTCATTTGTTCAAACGTGATGTGTTCCAGAGACTTAGATCATGCTTTTAACACGTGCTGCTGTGTGTGTATTCATTGTAATTTCAGTCTGAGGTTTTTCTGGTGAAATAAAATTCCAACAATCAAAAAACCGACTGTACAGAGGCGTCAGTCTCAGTTCTGTTTAACTGTTTCAAAACATTCATTTGAAAATACGCATATATGGATACTTAAGTTGTGTGAAGCACAAAGCCTTGTAAAAAAGGAAATTAAAATAAACAGTACCAAAATAATTTGCTCTCCTAGGGCAAATTCTAAAACCAAAGTGTCACTTTATCTTGTATTCACCTGAGTTTAACCTTTAGGTTTTTATATTGGGGAGTAGTAATTCTGAAAATTAGCAGCCTTCAGTCTTAAGGTGTCTTTGATCTGTGTGAGCATGCGTGCTGTCATACCTGGGGGTTTTTCCAGAAACCTTTGAGGTTAGAGATGGAAAATAACTCATGAAAGAGTCACAAAAGCAACTGTATCTAAAAAAGAAATTCTCACTTTCCCTCAAACAACAGACACCGACAGCCAGCTCAAATGAAAAAGAAGAATCATGTTTTTAATTGAAACCTGTAAGTTTGCTTTATTTTCTTAAAGATATAATTCAGTAGGAATAACAGGAATAATGTGTTGCTGAGAAACCAAAGTGAATTATATTTTAATGTTTTGACATGATGGATTCCTGGATGTCTCAATGAATCTTGTTTAGCCATTCATTACATCAGCATATTTAGATTTACAGTAAAAAAGAAAAAAAAAAAGCCCTCGCAACTGTCGCCAGCTAATAAGGTCGCAGTGAAGCAATGGTTGACATATTTCACTAGTTTGATCACTTGACAGTCTGCTAACACCAGCATGTTTCATGAGGTGCTCAGTACAGGTGCTTAAGTGTTAAATGTTGCCTGAACCTCTGAGATGATGAAAAACAAGCAACTGAGGTAGGCCACCAAATTACTCAGGCGAATGTTCAAAGTTTCTGCTTTGCCAAAATACCACAAAACTAGGTCATTGCCCTCTTTAAGATTTATGACATGAATAAGAAAGATCATTCAGTCAGACACATCTCACAAAGCAAGAAGTCTGAGGAAGATGGAACTTTGCTAAAAAAAGTAATCAGATGGTGTTTTGATAAGAAACCGTGGACACACGACATTCTGGTGAGTTTTATCAGATCTGGTTTGTGTGGTGTGATAGAAATTATATAAAATATTGGATCTTTTCATGTTTTCAGAACTTTGTTTCAATTCAGAAGCTCAGTTTTGACTAAAATTGTGTTAATATATTTTTAAAGCCTCTCATTACATGGTGCATATGTCACAGCTACCATGACGAGGTTCTTCATGAAGATGTTATCAGCCACATACTTGAAATGCAAAGGAAAAGGCTCCTCCGTGTTACGTTTGCCGAGAACACTTCTGTTCGGCTCATAAAAAGCTGAGGCAGAGCTTCTCCAAGCGCATTGCTTTTCTCAGAAAGAAATAATCTGTAATTTATGATAAGAATAACTTTTTTTCCACAGCTGGCCGACTGGGTTTCTCCAGTTAAAGAGCGATGTGCTGCGATGAGTCTCTCTTCAACCACTTGGAGATGTAGAATCATTCTCCTTATGTTCTCCATCAGATGTGAGTATTAAACTACAGTGTCTATCTGTTTCTGTCAGTTCAGTCCCTGACTGAGTGAAAGTGTTGTCACAGTTTGGTAGCTGATGTGGTTTTGTGCTCTGATCTGTGCACCTGCTCTCATCATAGAATGGGGTTTTTCAGAACAGCAGTCGAGCAACGTTGGCTGTCACTGTCTCAAACCTGGCTTGCATTCTAGGATAATAAGGACTCTTGCCTTTATTATCAATTACCTTTCTAATTCAGCTGGAAAAACATGATGCGCTCTTGGTTGTTTTTTGTATTTTTTTTCTGTCAGGGTGCCCTCTCCTCCCTACTGACAGCATGGACCTCATCACCCACGGCTACCTGACAGTGGAGCCAGCTCCACCCTTCCTCCTGGGCTCAAACCTGACAGTGCACTGCCACATTAATAAATGTGAATCGGGGTAGGAACAGTAGAATACAAAATGATACTCTGTCATACACTTTACTGATGTATTACCTTATTTGTCTCCATGATGTGCATTCAGATGCCCCCAAAATATTGTTTGTTTTGTGTCATCTCCCTTTAAAAGATGCTTTTAGAAAGCCTGGTTCACATGCAGCTGTGCTATTGGCCTGCAGGTCCAAAATGTTCCTGGAGCTCAACGAGGTGAATGTGAATCTGACAAAGAAAGTCAACTGCAGCACAACAATATTCTATCTGTCCCCTGCGAAGCCACGGTCCTCGCTGGTCTGCAAGTTGAAGCGTGCCCTGCTGTCTGATCGGAAGATTGTCAATGGACTGGATCTACATGCTGGCCGTATGTACAGTACCCGGCAAAGACTTTCACTGTTTGAAAATGAATTAAGTAGAGCAGGGAAACACCCTGCTACATCAAACATCAGAGATGTACAAAAATCCCTTGCAGTGTCAGCTGTAAGGTTTGAATGGGTAAAAATATGCAATTACTGATAAGTTGGCAGCTTGCTAAGCATTTGGAAAGTTGTAGGAAACCCATTGTGGCTGGTAAAATGTATTTGGATGATAACTAGATCTCTTCCCAGCCAGGGTTTATGATGTTGCTACCAGTTTCAGAAACTATAATGACATTAAGTTCTGATGATCAAGGCATGCTGAACCCAGAGACTAAACAGTCTCAAATTATAATTAGACAAGAGCAGGGGTTTGCTTGAATATAACTTAATATTTTAATTCAATTATATTATATTTGTATAGCGTCTCTTACAATATCAATTGTCTCTAGGTGCTTTACAGAGACCCAGAGCATGACCCTCGAGCAAATATTATTAACTAGAATTACAATATTAAATCCTAAACAAGGATAATGGCAAGTAAAAAAAAATTCCCACAGTGGGAGAAAAAAACCTTTAAGCCAAAAAGTGGCAAGGAAAAACTCCACTTTAAGAGGAAGAAACCTTGAGCAGGACCTGGATCATATGGGGGGACCTTCCTGATGAAGGCCAGCTGGGTAAAGAAAACAAATAAAACTGTCAAACTAAACAAAACAGTTGTGGCTCATTGCACCCAGTTGCTCAAGAAGAAGGACTAGAATGTAATTCAAACCATTTGAGAAACTGAGATAAGATTGGGTTATTTTTTTTTTAAAAAAAAAAAGGAACAACAAAGGAATAACAAAACCTTGAGCCTGAGAAATCCAAATTGTGGGAAATGCAATATGAAGAAGGAAAATGTAGGAAGGATGTTTCTGTAAAAAAAAAAAAAAATCTTTTTTTTCCCCTTTCTCTGCTCTTGAAGTTCTTCCAGATAAACCCCAAAATATCATCTGTGAAACAACAAGGAGCTCAGACATCATCGTCTGTTCATGGCAGAAAGGAAATGAAACATACCTGGAGAAATCCTACAACATTTCAGTCTTCAGGTATATGTGTGTGTGTGTGTGTGTATTTATATATTGTAGCTTATGTCATTCTCCTTACCTTTTCCAGCCGTGATGAGTATTACAACAGTGTCTATCTGTTTCTTTCTTCAGCTGATCTAATTTTTACTTTTTTTTTTTGCATTATTAGACAAAATGGGAGCCAAATACATTCAGAACAAATCAAGGATACTGAAGAGATCTCCATACCACGAGCAATATTAGTTGAAAATGCCAAATACATGTTGATTATTACTGCTTACAACCGCCTTGGAAAATCACAGTCTGATCCATTCATCCTCTGTGTAAAGGATATAGGTGAGCATCTACTTTTGAGATACTTACTGGGGACACATTATGCAAAGAACCCTCTCTCAGCATATATTGCTCTCTCTGAAGAGACTACCAGTCAAAAAAATTTCAACGTAAGATATCAAAAACTCACATCAGAGTAGATGTACCCACTTCCTCAGTATTTATCCACACCTAACTCATAAATGAGCGATGCAAAGCCACCCATTTTAAAAGATTAACTAGCTAAAGCAGAAATCTCCTTTGAAGCATCTGCAATGAGCAGAGTTGTAAAGATGTGGTGATAAGGATGCTTTTGCTCTCGATCGCTTGGTTATGTTGACTAAAGCAATGATACAGACATTTTATTAATACCCCAGGAAGCTGTTGACAGCGTTTGGGCAGTGCAAACTGTCCTCTTTAAAATCACATTTTTAAATAAATTACAATATATCTACACATACACTTCAAAAAGTGATTTGTTTATACAGATTTTCTTGTGAAGTGAGTCATTTTGTGAAGTGAAGTGTTTTGTTCAGTCAGTTGTTTGCTCATATCAGACTAATCTGATAATCAGCAGACTGTGTTGCAGCATTTCTTTGAAATGATCAGCTGGCTCACTGTGGGTGAACTATTCAGCTTTTAGCATTCATTTCAACAGCCCTCTTTGACTGCTTGTTTTGGAGACGGCATCTCCCTGCACAGTCTTCACTCGTGCACCTTACACCTGTGTTCCTTTGTGTTGCAGTGATACCAGAAACCCCGTATATTTGGAAGGTAGAGTTTTGGAACAACTGCAGTGCCTCGTTGCACTGGGACACCTCTGAGTTTTCATCGCATTTCAGGCCTCACATCAGGCTGCGTGCAGACAACATTTCCTGGGTAAAATGAGAAAAGGACATCCACAATAGCTTCATGGTTATTTTCAGCATCACTCTACATCAGAAAGTTACCTGAATTTCCTTATATCTTTAGGAAAAGACAGAGGCAACAGAAGTTAGCGAGAGTCTGGTACGAGTCAGCAACCTTAAACCCTTGACTGAATATGAGCTCCAGATCAGAGTCTGTGACTCAGCATCAGGACTGACACGCACCAGCACATCCCTCTTCATGAACAAAGTGGACCGTCAACCAAAGATCTCTCTGCAGCAAATGGAGCCCCTCTGTGAGGAAGACGAGCCCAGGCAAAAGCAAGTCCATAACTCTTACCTGTCATGAAGTGAAAGCATGTGATGATGAGTTTCTTGTAAATAATTTAAAAGCCACAACCTGTGGTTTACCTTGATGGCAGGTCTGTCTCAGCCACTCCACGTGTGGAGGACCATAGGAGGCCAGCAGGACACAAATGGGCTGAAGAATGTTACTGTTCTGTGGAAGGTACTGCTCTTCTGCTAATCATGAGCCCTGGTTATAATATTACCCAGTCAGCATTATATGTGGGTCCTGGACGAATGAAAAGCGGGTAGCAAATATGGGTCCCATGCGGGTCTGCCTGTGTTTAGCCATATGGACTCTGCTTGTATTTGCAGGTGGGCTCCAACTAGTTAGCTGGGCCAGCTGGGGCTGATGTTGGGAAAACTATGTGACCCACACAGTTTCCTTCATCTTAGACCATGCCTGCTTAGCCTTCCCATTTGGGACCAGTAACTCTAAAACTGCATCTGTGTCTAAGTAGGTGACTTTTAGCCCAGACAAGGCTCACATGCACATACTGGCTGGTAGAAATATTGGCTGTAAATTATCTGCAAATCATTGCATTATCCTTTAATTTACACTGCAGCGCTAAACCTTGAAACAGGATCGTACATCAGATCCACATGTTTTATTCTGATACATCGATTTACATCCAATACACTGCTCACTACTTGCAATCGACAGTTTGCCATTTTTTGAAAAGGCTTTCTTGTCAAGCCTTATTTGATGAAAATTGCTTACAAATTTCATATGAGATAAAAGCAGTCTCCTTCTTGACATGGATTTCCAGTACAGCCCACAACCTCAGTTTTGTCCTGCACATAACCTCTCAAAGACCATAGCAGGGTGTTTTTACTATGCTGCTTGCATGGATCAAACACACTGGATGTTAAATAAGTTTTCATTAGAAATTTTTTCATAGAGTTTGGAGTGATAGCAATCATCTACTCTAGAAAAACAAATATCTTAAATGGTTCTTCCTCATAAAAGCTCAAAAACTACAAACTACTACTAGAGTAAAAAAGACTGATCAGTGGACATCATCCATAGCCTCCGCCTGCAGAGGATTACAGCGGTGAGGTGCAGCGGTACAGGATCTTTGTGACCGATGACCATGAGGAGATCTGCAGTGCTACTTCCAGCCAGTGTTCAGTTCAGGTACCACCAGGGATCCGGGCGCTGAGTGTGAGTGCAGAAACCTTATATGGGACTTTCCACCAGCTGAAGTGGAAATCAGATGCTCAGGTAGTTTGATGTTACATACAGCAGACAAACACAGTGTCTGCATGTTGATGTTATAGGACAAATAACTTAATAAAGTGTCTCAACTGTTCAGGTATGTTGGGACCAGTTCTACGAAAGTTGGCTCCTTCAGCTGATGAGGCTGTCCTCGTGTCCTGGATATCGATGCCTGAACAGCCGCTGTACTATGTGATAGAGTGGACGAGTGTACCTGCAGGAAGGATGCAGTGGAAAAAGCTGATGAAAGATCTAAACAACACGTCAGTCACAGGTACACTTATCATACAGATGCAAGAGCAGCAGAGTTCCTGTTTGCTCATATAATAATGCACGCACACACACCTACGGACACACACACACACACACATATGTATGTGTGTGTATATACATATATGTATATATATATATATATATTTTTTTTTTTTTTTTTTTTTTTTTTTTAATATATATATTGTGTAACAACACACAAACAAAAACTACAGCAGCAGTGGTACAGAACATTTGATGTCCCATCGTCAGTCCAGTTGACCCTCTCAGTACATTTTTGAAATATTTTCACAAGGAAAGTTGTGAGAAGTCCCAGGCAGCTGGAAAAATCCTAGTTTTGCCCCAATTCACTGCATCTGGCGGAATTTTGCTCTAAACATCCACATAAACCTAAAGATAATTTGCAACCAAACAGCAACTGCTGAATGTTTTACAGTCATCCAATGAACATATTGATGATTAATGCAGTGTATGACATGCACTTTAAGAGCAATATCTGAGCAATCTGTAAACTCCAGAACTACAGACAACAAAAGCCTTTAAGTATTTTAATGCCTGCCTTTTTACATCACATATATATGTTTTATTATTTTATCACTTGCCTTTACTTAGTTATTTAGCACTAGCTATATGAACCACACACATTTTGCTTAATTCTGAGTATTAATTGCAGTGACAATAAAGAATATCTATCTATCTATCTATCTATCTATCTATCTATCTATCTATCTATCTATCTATCTATCTATCTATCTATCTATCTATCTATCTATCTATCTATCTATCTATCTATCTTGGTCCACTTCTTGGGGAAACTGCTGTTGTAAGGGGTTGTGACTGGTCTGTGTAGCCAGATTTTGCTTATTCAATGGTTCTTTCCCAGCCAACCCACAGCAGACGCATACAAGCATCACTTCTGATGAATAAGATCATGCTGTTCTGACAGTTGTGATGCAGGTATGGATTAATCCAGGGCCCAAACACACTCTTGCAGAATAATGCAGCTGTACCAAAATGTCTCACCTGCCACTGTTCGCTGAACCACATTTTCCACAACGACTGAGCAGAAACCACACACCACCACAACCTGTAAAAATGTTTCGGTAGGTTTCAAGTGTTACAGAAATGTCAATGTGAGTGCCAAAATTCAGGTTTTCTAAGTAAAACCTTGCACTGAAAACAAGATGAGCAGTTTTACTCGCTTTACCTGTCGGCTGTTGTAATGTTGTTTCTGATCAGTGTGCATAAGAAAGGCATATTATTCTGAACGCTACTGTGGTCTTAAAGTCAACCATGACTTATAATATTCTCCTTTTTGACAAAGTCAGAAAAGGAGAACTTTGTTGTTGTTGTTGTTTTTATTTCTGAGTTGCTGTATTATGTTGCATTAGTGTTCACAAAGTGGAGTGAAGAGGGAAAATGCTGATTTTGAAGTGCAATTACTCTTGCTATGAAATGACACTAGTAAATGTATTGTTACAGGCAGTGAAAAGTGAAAAAAATGTTTTCACATTAACATGTCATTAACAGTCAAGTAATTTAATATTTAAAATTTCTTCTACATTTTACATACAATTTCCCCTTTCCCTAAACTTCCAAAATGATAATAATAATTATTATTGTTGTTATTATTATTATTGTCATCATCATCATCATCATAAACTATTGCTAGAAAAGTATACAGATAAGACCCAATAAAAACTGTTCCTAGCGTTAAAGTAAACAAGATATGTCACAGTCAGTTTTTGTACACCGTGTTAAAATAAATTAAAGGCATTAGAGAACTATATCAATACTACATAATAGAAATGTTGTTTGAAAAAAGATTAAAGTTGTGGAGGTGTGCGAGTTTCAAAAATAGAAAAGCCTTTATTTAGGTAGAACAGTAATGAGTTTTAATAACATGATTATTATCAGCTGGTTTGAAAGTAACCTGTGAGAAAAGACACAAAACATAATCTTCACCACAAATCAAACAGTGACCTCTTGTGGTCATTTGATAAACTGCACTTCTTTTTGCCGTCACCACACCAGAGGCTGTTTAGGAAGTAAAATGTTTTGTGATACTCTTTAGTCATTGTAAATGAGCAAAGCAACCCGATAGTGAAATTCAGTGCAGTTTCATTTTCTGATTTTGTTTTAGGTTTGACTGCAGGTGTGAGGTATAATGTCTCTTTGTACGCTGTAACCACCAGAGGTGTCAGTGCTCCATCGTCCACCCTGATCTACTCCAGAGAAAAGAGTAAGATTCATGAACTCCACTTGTCTCATTAACAGATTTCTCAGCCTTGTTCTTCATGTGATAAATGACGTAGCACAACATGTACATATTTATTAGGGTTTGCGTCTATCGCTTCTTCTGTGTGTTTCAGAGCCACTTTCTGCTCCCACCCTGTATGTGTTGGCACACGAGGGCAGGAGCATCCACATCCAGTGGGATGAGCTGCCTGTAGACCAGCAGAGGGGCTTCATCACAAAGTACACCGTTTATATGCAGAGTCTGGAGTTCAACAACACAGAGGTCAGAGGTGAGCGTCTAAATATCAGTGTGAATATAAAAAACATGAATGTGATGGGCATTTAAACAATGTATTACATTTCTCAGACAAATTTATTTACAAGAAAATGAAATCTGCTAGATAAAACAAGGATAATAAATGTTCATTTCAGTCCAAAGAGTGAAAATAGTAGGGTTGATTTAAGTCTATAATGTAGATGAGTGTATTGGTTTTATTCCAGCTCTCACGTAATAGTTAAGTATTTAAGTATATGACAGCTTTGGAAAACAAAAACCTCTTTATCTAGACCGGGGTCGGCAACCCGCGGCTCTGGAGCAGCATGCGGCTCTTTAGCCTCTCTGCAGCGGCTCCCTGTAGCTTTGGGGAAAAACTTGTCAGGAGGCGATTCTTGCTCTGGAGCACATGTAGTGTCCTGTCGGTTGCTCGCCAGCAGGGGGCAGAATGAGTATGTTTAGGGCAAAATACTGCCAGGTTACTGCAATGAAGAAGTCGTATCTGTGTGTTACATCCTGGGAAAGAAAATAAAAGTGAGCGCGCGTGTTCGATGACTAGCGCCGGACATCTTTGTGTTCCTCATGTACCGCCATAAAAAATAAAGAAAAAACTTTCCCACACCACATCGGTGCTGTCGTAGTGTAACACACAAAAGGAGTGATATTGAAAACCTTCCCAAACCCGACAAACTTGTCTTTGAAACATGAATGTCATTCCCGACATTTATACGAACATGAAGACGTTTTTATTTGGAGTCCTGTCAATCTTTGGATCCACATACTGATGTGAGCAGGTTTTCTCCAGCATGAACTACAACAAATTTATTGTTCAGACTCGGTTGATTGCGGTACGTGGCTGAGGAGAAAACAAGAGGATGACAACACACTAAAATGGACTTAAAGGTAGTGTAGGTGTTCTTTGAAAAAACGGTTCCAGCAATCCAACTCAAGTGAGATTTTGAAAATATACACTCCCTCCCTCCTCCCAAAGGCTCCGCCTCCTCCTCTTCAGCTCACCCCTCGAAACCACGCCTTCACACAATTCACGACTACATGAACCGCAGGGAGGGAGGGGAGGGTGGGTGGGAGTGCATTGATATTTGATGAATGTATTAGGCAGCCAATGAAAGTAAAGATGATCACTATTTTGATTGGTCAGAGTTTTTCTCTGATTATACCCTCTAGACTGGACCAAAACGTTTCGTTTTTTTTTGCAAACATTTTATTTCAGTGGGTGCAATGGGAATGTGGAAAGGATTTTCAGGCAATATTGTAAAAAGTGCTGCAAAAAAGAACACCTACCCCACCTTTAAGTCATAATTAAATACAAACAGGCCATTTTTTACATTTACAATTTTTTTAAGTTATTAAGCTGCAGCTATACTTTTTATTTATTCTAAAGTGGGCTACTTTTCATTTGATCAATGTTTTACAAGTAAGGGAATGACTCAAATGAACCTGCATAGTTCTTTGTTTTATTTCAAAGTAGGTATATACATGCCAGTGTTTTTTTTCTCCTCATTCAAAAGATTCTAGATTAAATATATTTACTTCCACGTCAACAAGTTGATAGGAAATTGTCTTGGTTCAGCTCCCAAACATACAGTACAGCAGCAGCCAATATTCAGTCTTTATTAGAGTTTGAGGTTTACCTTTGTGATAACAGGTAAAAACAGCAATAAAATGTTAACAGTTTTCTGTTTGTTCTTCTATAATTTCATAAATGGAACAAACTATGGTTCTTTTACAGTGGATGACAAAAAAAATGGAAATGAAACTTTAATTAGTATCTTGTATGACCTTTTGCATTAAAAACTTTAGAAGCTGCCAGACATACAAGGAATAAGCTTTTGGGTAGATTAAAATCCCTCTGAATACAGAATAACTATATATAAAACTTCATACACTGTGTTATCTTCATTTTACGGGTCACATAAGTTTTGCGGCCCCAGATGAATTTTATTAAGGGGAGAGGGGCAAAAAATGGCTCTTTTGATAGTAAAGGTTGCCGACGCCTGATCTAGAGCTTTTATTGCTGCCTCTGTTGAACATCTCCCTCACAAGAGAAATTCATGCTGATTTGAGGTTTGAAGGAAGCACAACTTTGCAGTGAGTTTCCTGTTCTTGCTCATCATCCGTCCTACCCTTTATGCCCCTCCTTGAACTATATGCATTTGTACTTTACCTTGGTCAGGCAAGTGTTTCCTATAATACCTGTGTGCTCACACATGTGGTGAATTATATATGCAGCAGTACGCATGTATTCTGTCCTCAGTACAAGCCACAGTTACATAATGGAAAGCGTGTAACCAGCATTCCATTCATACTCCCCTCCCTCAAAGTTTCAGTGCATCAGCAGGGTTTTTCAGCTCCGACTTCCCGTAATGTGATGAAAGTCAAACCTAAGCCTGGCAGTTTGTTATCTTTTTATTCTGAATAATTACAATAAGGGGAGGTCTTAATATCCAACATGGCAAGAGAGTGAGTCTCTCTGTTGTTGTGGTTGTTTAATCGTGAGCCTGTGGCAAAGTTACTCAACATCATGTTGAAAAGACTTCGAGAACAAACTGAAATGGGAAACGCTGCTTGTCATCATTTTCAGTGTCTTTAGAGTTCTTCTCAAACTGGCTCTGACCACAAACAGGAAGCCACGTGGGTAAAGGCTGTAAACTATGCCTGCCTTACAGACATGTAACTTCAGCATGAAAGCACCTGAGAACGCAGCTTTTCCTCTTTCTAGTAGATACGTCACATGTGCACTGAATGTCAGCTTGTATTTTTTTCAAGTCCTTTTGCTTCTTGAGTCCTTACATGAAATGACTCCAGTCTCTCCCTGTGCTGTTTTATTTTGGCGTTTAATATACAAAAAAAACATCAAAGTTTGGTTATAATCTGGTTGTTGAGGAGAGAGAGGGGAGATGAGGAGAACATGAGTCTTTATAATCCACTTAACCTTTTATTTAAACTTGCTGAGTTGAGGTCATTGCAAAGGACAAACCGAGACTCAAGCTAAATGTTAAAGTTTTAAGTGTATAAGAGCCCCACAGAGTAAAGACAGAATGTTGCTGCATACAATTGCTGGGCTCAAATCATTTTTGAACGTTAACTGCCATGCTGCTTTCAGTGTTTTCAATTTTGTTTTCAATATTGTCAAACTGAAATTCTAAGGGTGATTATATTTAGCTTTCCTGTTTGGTTTCTTTTATAAATTTTCTGTCTGTTCTCCAAAAATTTTGACTCATCAGTTGATTTTGTCTCCTCTTGCTATGATTAGCAGGTTCCATGTTCCTTTGTTCTGCTTTAACTTTGAGATCTGCTTCCTGACTTCCTGACTGACTGTAAAGGAGGCATCAGTCCTGTTCTTTTTATTGAGCTCCACCTTCAGCACTTCTTTCTTTTTGAGTTTCAAACAGCTCATTCAAGAAGGTAGCGTTTTTTGGTTTTTGTGTGCAGTGATCTTTATCAATAATTGCTTGAAGGCTAGTGAAACCCATGCCCAGAAATCATGAATGGAAACTCGAGGGTGAGATTGAGGTTATTCTTAAAGCCGCTGCCATTGTTTCCAGGTCAAACAACAGCCTGGTTTATTTTTTTTTTTTTTTTTTGAAGCAGTGTTTGCACATGTCAGGACGGAAATCAGACGATGTGCAGATAATAAAACTGATGTTCCCTTTTTCTCTTCGGTCAAAAGTGATTTTCTAACAGAAATGTCAGATTTTGAATTGTCAGACCAGAGGACACTTTTTTTACTAAACATGAGTCCACGTCATATCTATTCAATCTACTTGGATTTTTTTTAGGCATCATTGAGTACATATACTTTGAAATCCCCTCTGAAGTGTATTGCTGTCTGCAATGTGCTGTTAAAAAAAAAAAAAAAAAAAAAAAAAGCTAGTCTGATGCTGAGGGCATGACCTTCCCTGTCTGTTTGCCTCTGACTCATTAATATAAGTTCCTCTGTGTGGATTGGTTGCCATCTGTAGGTGGTGGAAGGTGACAGTACAACTTATAGGAATAAGAGAGAGTTTAGTCAAAATGCAGGCTTATATTGTTGTCTTGACCTACAGTCAATTTGCCAGAACTGATGGCCAAATATGTATCTCCTCTGTGTTTAATATCCCTTTCATAATGCTTAGTTCCTGAAGGCAAGCAGTGGAAGGTAAGTGATGATGTGCAAGTACAAATGAGTCATCTCATCCAAATACAACAGAGCCCTAGGGCCCGATCTTACACCTCCTGCTAGCCGCTACCCACTACCCACTACCACCCACTACCCGCAAATTGCTGATTTAGGAACCTCCGCCAACCTCTAATGCAATGTTCCGCTCTCTAAAGCCGCTACCCATTATGGCGACTCCCTTACTCACATTGTAGGCGCGGCAATGGGCGTGTCTCTTGCGCTTTCCGCAAATTCAGTATCTTGCGATTGCGGGTTTAGGATAGAGGATAGCGGGCGGTAAGACCACCCGCTATCCTCTATCCTAAACCCTCGAGATACCGGTACCGCAAGTTACCGAGTTTGTGGAAAGCGCAACCGGCATGTTGGCACGTAAAAGAGCGCGTCCAAATCGCGTCCACCCAGTCACATGTGGACTGCACAAACGGCTCTACCTCTCCATTATGCATCACTGTATTACTTGCATGCATTTTTATTCTCTTAAGGGCTGATGATTTCTGTACAGCTGTGGCATGATCTCATCCAGATGTTTGCTGTGGAGGAAACGAGGAGATCACAGAACTCTGTTGTGGAGTTTCTTGTACTGTGCTTGTATCCCTCTGACCCTCTCCTTGCGCTCACTGGTAGAAGGTAGATGTCATCATACCTGTTCCTCTGGCTCAATGCTCATCCAATGATCCTTTCTGCAGTATTTTAAAAAGCAATGCGTCTTGGCGCAGAGAGCTTCCAGGAAAGCATTTCTTGACTAGAAAAGCACTCGGAGAACGCAGACCTCCGCCAAGCACAACAGTTCTCCCATATAGCGATTTACAGATTGCTTGAAGGGATATTTCATCAAAATCCATCCATAACTTTTTGAGTTATCTTGTACACAGACAGACAGACAGACAGACAGACAGATAAACGCTGGCACAAACACGGCGGCAAAAACATTACCTCCTTGGCGGAGGTAAAAATATTCTTACACAGACAATTCCTATCGGCTACCTGAAAGTCCCAGATAGTTGGTGGCTCCAGGTAAACACGCTCAGGCAGAGCCGTGAGAACCGCCGCGAGAGCCGCTGGGAGAGGCTATGCGTCTTGGCGCAGCTGTGCGCACAGCCGCTGCTGAGGATATGTTCAGGATAACTCAAAAAGTTATGGATCGATTTTGATGAAATTTTCAGGAGTTGTCAGAAATGTGAAAATTTCTGGTGATTTCATTTTGGCTGTGATACGGAAGAAATCCTGGATTCTGGATCACCACTATCAAATTTCAGAGGCTGATCCAGATCTGATCCAGAAGGCGGATTTTATCACAATCCGTAAATCGCTGTATGGGAGAACTGTTGTGCTTGGTGGAGGTCTGCGCTCTCCGAGTGATTTTCTAGTTAAGAAATGCTTTCTTGGAAGCTCACTGGCTCTATTTTTTCTGAGCAGTTTGTTGAAACTTCTTGGAGTACAAAAGAAATGATTAAATCATTTGCTCTACATTAGTTAGAGCTAGTTATGTATATATCAGTGCAGAGGAAGGAGGAGGAAGGAAGAGGAGGAAGCTCTACAGCAGAGTCCCAGACGAGCTGCCCATGAGAGCTGCTCCGATCTGGATGAAATCGCTCCAGTTTGTGGGTAGCGGCTTTAGGGAAGCGGAAGATTGCTAATAGCAGGTAGCGCAACCTGCTCTTAAAGGCAATGGCTACTGACGCACTGATTGGTTGAACAGGTGGAACGACCTAACCACTCCTATGCATAATGTGTGCATAATATAGCGGTTAGCGCAGGTAATATCACAGGTTTTGGGAGGTGGAAGATTGCGTTCTTTGTGGGGGAACGCCCCTCCTGCTACCTGCTATCCCTTAATAGCAGGTTTGGGAGGTTTGGTGCAAGATTGGGCTCCTAGAGTTCAGTGTTTATAGCACAGTGTGTTCATCCTTTGGTGGACAAGCCATTAAAGAAGTTACCCACTGATACTGACATTTGGGGCCCGATCTTCCACCAAACCTCCTAAAGCCGCTATTAAGGGATAGCGGGTAGCGGGAGGGGCGTTCCCCCGCAAAGAACGCAATCTTCCACCTCCCTAAACCCGTGATCTTACCTGTGCTAACTGCTATATTTATGCATGGGAGTGGTTAGGGCGTTCCACCTGTTAAACCAATCAGTGCGTCATTAGCCATTGCCTTTAAGAGCAGGTTGTGATACCCGCAAACTGCCATGGAGCGTCTTTTCACCCAGATCAGAGCAGCTCTCATGGGCAGCTCGCCTGGGACTCTGCTGTAGAGCTTCCTCCTCTTCCTTCCGTCTCCTCCTCCTCTGCACTAATAACATTTTTTTACACAGACAATTCCTATCAGCAACCTGAAAGTCCCAGATAGTTGCTGGGCTCCTGGTAAACACGGCCAGGCAGAGCCACGGGAACATATTCTCAGCAGGGGGTGCTGGGAGTCTGAGACAGCTGTGCGTCTTGGCGCAACTGATGTCCTTTTTAAAATACTGCAGAACAAATCATTGGATGTGCATGTAACGATCACGAACAATTAATGTTCCTGTCCCTCCTCGAGCACCAACCGTTTCAGACATATCGGAAATAACAGAAGTGACTGTGATGTAAGCCATGACGGATTTTGAGGGGAAATGTCCCAAAGATCTCCTTGGTTTCCTACACAGCAGATATCTGAATGAGATCATGCCACAGCTGTACAGACTGACATGTCTGGCCGTGACTATTCCCACATCCACCACAACTGCTGACCAGACATCCTCTGACCTCGAGAATAAAAACGTATGCAAGTGATACGGTGATGCGTAATCGAGAGGTAGAACCATTTTTGCACGTCCACATGTGACCAGGTGGACGCACATTTATGCCATTTGGACGCGCTCTTTTACACGCTGACATGCGGGTTGCGCTTTCCGCAAACTCGGTATCTTGCGATCGCGGGTTTAGGATAGCGGGTGGTCAGACCACCTGCTACCCACAACACGCAATCGCAAGATACCGAGTTTGCGGAAAGCGCAAAAGACCCGCCCATTGCCACGCCTACAATGTGAGTAAGGGAGTCGGCATAGCGGGTAGAGGCTTTAGGGAAGCGGAAGATTGCGTTAACAATCTTGATCAGGGCCTAAGTCTCCATTAAGTCTCAGAGGCTTGGCTGGTCAGCAACGAAATGTAGATTTAAAACTTCACTATCCAACATCCTTCTCTCCAGTGACTTTTGGATCTGGATCAAGACAGATGTGGCTGGACTGTCCAGAAGGAGCTCTGGCTCTCCAGTTAACGGCGTCCAACACAGCTGGAGAAGGACCTCGAGGGAATCGGATCTCCTCTCAGCCTGCAGCTCCTGCGGGTCAGTCTCCTGCTGCAGTCTCCACATTAAATCCTCAAATGAAACAAAATGAATGATTGAGTTTTATTTTGAGCCTGGCTAATGTCAAAATAAACAAGAGAATTTTGTTTTAATAGCTTGTAAGAAATATGCAGACCTATGGTGTCTTTCCCTTCTTTTTTCCTCCAGTTGGGCTGGTGATTGTGATTGTGTTCATCATTGCCTTCTTCGTAGCAATCGTAACCAACCTGATGTGCTGCAGTTGTGTCAGGGAAAGGTAATAATGATTATTAGTCATGCTCAAAGTCTCAGTGTTCCGTGGAAACCGTTTAACAGACACAACACATAACACAATAGTGAAACTAATATGTGAACATTAGCAGAGCTGTTTTATCAATCAATCACCAATAAAGGATTTTTGATGTTCATAAGTTTTGTTTTTCCGAATAACAATGATGGATGCAGTTGTGGTTGATTTTTGTGAACTGTCAGACCACAACATGACCAGATGAGCAAAAACTACCACTTGGTTAACATGAACAGAAACCTAAACCCTCTTCTGAAACTGGTGCTTTTTTCCTGTGAAAATACCAATTTGGCATAAGCATCATTAGTGAATGAATCACAGAATCCTTTTTTTTTTTTTTGTTGTTGTTGTTTTGATATTGAACACCAAGACCCTGATTGTTTAAGTGTCTTTTTGTGTCTTAGGATCAAGCAGAAATGTATATCCTGGGGACCATCCTGGCTTGTCAAAAATGTGCCAAAACCAAGCCGCAGTATCGCCATCAGACTACTGAAGGTAATTAAAGCAGACAGATAAAGTCTGACCGTGTTGACAGTTGTTTTTCTCTCTTTAAACAAGAACTGAGTAATTCATGCAGCCATAACAGCAGAAAAATCAGCCAGCAAAAGAGAGAAATGTGCTAAATACATTATTTGAACATTTCACAATGTCAAACTAGATGAAAGTGATGTCATTGTTATGCACAGTTTTCATTCTCAGATTCAGCTGCTTTGTTTTGTTCATCACACAAGATGGATGTTTAACACAATTTATCTATCACCCCAAACGGCTTTGATGTTGTTGATGGTTTCTTCTTCTTCTTTTTTTTGCCTCCAGGAGGACAGAAGTGAAGAAGTGAGATTCTCGTCCACCTACAGCGACCCTCCACTGTCTCCCATCATCATGGTTTCCCAGGAGATTGATGAAGTGTACCCCATCATCCACATCGAGGTGCCGAAGACTGCACCTGAACAACCCACAGCAGAGACATCTTCATCAATGACAGGGACCAGGGTGACACTTGAAGATGCCGGCTACAAGCCACACATCGCTTCACTTTTTCCACTAGATGAGGAGGCAAAGGATGCAGAGGAGAATGATGTTCCAGAAAATGCAGAGGAAGATGGTTTTTCAAGTGTCTGTGAAGGATTATTGGGAGACTTGTTGACGAATGTGAATGTGGATTTCTCTGGTTCATCCCAGGGGCTGATTCTCAACTCTGTCAGTAGTCTTTTGTGGCCTAAAACTACTGAAACAAGAGTCTTCTTACAACAGACGGTGGCTGGGGAGGACGCGGAGGCAGACTCTCGCTGTCTGGACTTACAGCAGGATGACTTAATGGCTCGTGACACTGTTGATACTTGCTCGCCTGCAGGTGAGACGATATTGAATGGAAGCTACCTTCCTCAATTAGCATCGGTCAGCACTGCTCCACTCAACACAGAGAGGTAGCAGGAATGATGGGACTGACACAAACTGCACTGCATTCAAAAGAAATATTCAAAAAAAGCACCTTAGTGACTTTGAGTGATCAGAAAGAAAACTTGTTTTAACTGAGCTCTATGGATAATCAATACCGTTAAACACAATGCCGCCTGATTCCTCAGATCTGTGTCAATGCACTTTCTTTCCATCTGAATAGATGGAAATGTGGCATGAAAATGAGCTAGTTAGAGATGACGCCTCTCACTATCTTTTTCACGAACGCAAGAAGGCTAAACAACCAGTTTAGTTCATCCCTTTACATTTTCTTCTCTGCATCATTTCAGTGGACACACAGTATGTTATTGTCAGTGCTGTTGCTTCACTATCATACAAAATTTGGTAGAAATATTCGAGGACCGCAGAGCATTATTTCCTTCAGAGTTGTGGAATAATTGTTTATGAAGGCATCAATGGACATCTGTAACATCATAAGGTTGACCTTTGTGGGTTTGTATTGATTGCAGTGTAGTTTATTGCACACAAGCATGTTTCTTTAGATTCCCAAATCCCGAATTTGTGTTTGACCGGCACAATAGGTGCAGCCTCATTGCATTGCTTGGTCTTTTTTTTAATGCTGTTATGTACATAAAAAAAAAAAAAACACCTTTAGAGCACAGAATAGAAACAAATAGAAGTAGCCTGTGCAGAACATAACATAACATTTTAGGCTGATGAGTTTTCAGCTGTCTCGCTACAGTCTTAGCATCTGTCTATTCACCAGTTCTGCGCTGGTGAGTTTGACGAGTGGATTGTGTTCCACTTACAGAAACCTGGCTGCAGGTATCATGTTAGCATTAATGAGTCAATGCTTCCTGGTTGCTTGAATTTTCACATTCCCTCGAAACACAGGTCGAGGAGGAGGAGTTACAGCAATATATCACTCATGTCTATTAATCAGCCCCAGACTCATATTTATTTATAGGTCCTTTGCTTTTCTAATTCTCAGTTTCTCTCATTTAACAAGGAGGTCACAGAAACTATTCCTTTTTGTTGTGGGGTGTTGTCCACCGAGTCCTTACTCAGCTTCTCTCTGACTTCTGACACTTTCTATCTCACTTCATGTTGAATACAAATATTATTATAGTGGCAGACGTTAACATGCTTAAATTCTGAAAATGATTGCTTTAATGTTGTCTTTAGTTTATATTAGAATCTACTGGCTTTTGCAAAATGTGCATTGGCCTACTCATTGTTTTCTTCATACACTTGGGGCCCTATCTTGCGCCAATCTCCAAAACCTGCTATTAAGGGATAGCAACTATTAGGAGGGGCGTTCCCCCACAAAGAACGCAATCTTCCACCTCCCAAAACCCACGATATTACCTGCACTAACCGCTATATTATGCACACATTATGCATGGGAGTGGTTAGGGCGTTCCACCTGTTTAACCAATCAGTGCGTCAGTAGCCATTGCCTTTAAGAGCAGGTTGCAGTACCTGCAAACTGCTATGGAGCATCTTTTCACCCAGATCAGAGCAGCTCTCATGGGCAGCTCGTCTGGGACTCTGCTGTAGAGCTTCCTCCTCTTTTTTCCTCCTCTTCCTCTGCACTGATATATACATAACTGGCTCTAACTAATGTGGAGCAAATGATTTAATAATTTCTTTTGTACTCCAAGAAGTTCCAACAAACTGTTCAGAAAAAAATAGAGCCAGTGAACTTCCAGGAAAGCATTTCTTAACTAGAAAAGCACTCAGAGAGCGCAGACCTGCGCCAAGCACAACAGTTCTCCCATACAGCGATTTACAGATTGCGATAAAATCCGCCTTCTGGATCAGATCCGGATCAGCCTCTGAAATTTTATAGAGGTTTTCAGTGTCAATACCTGAGTGAAATTTAATGAGCTGTGGGCAATAATTAACGGAGATGTTGAGAAACAAAATTTCCAGCCCCATTGAGCGCGTGTTACGGTCTCAAGCCGGGTTGTGAACTGCAACCTTCCACCTCTGGGGCTCCTGCGCACAACCCAGTGCGCCCCCTTCAATCCTCTACAGAGATACTCAGATCCACCTCTGTTTCACCTTCCCATCCGACGAGCAGCCCAGGTGTGGCACTGCACACCTGTACCTATTCAGTCATCATTCAACCAGACTCGTCTCCAGATCTTCCCATAGAAACGCCTGATCCAGCCATTTGCAGTGCCACCTCCTTTCCTTCGTCGTCCCCTGGATTGTTGGTTTGGCTGCCAACCCTCGAATCCTCCTGTTTTACATCTGAGAGAATTAAACTCTTAAAATTCCAGAACTCCCTTCCTGTCTCCATTGTTGTTGCTTTAGGGTTCAAGAAACAACTAAACAGCGCAATGTTATCGAAAATTTGAAAGTGATCCAGAATCCAGGATTTCTTCTGGATCACACCCAAAATAAAATCAGTTCTTCCTTTTCACATTTCTGACAACTCCTGAAAATGTCATCAAAATCCATCCATAACTTTTTGAGTTATCTTGAACATATCCCCTGCGCCAAGACACACAGCTGCGCCAAGACGCATAGCCTCTGGGAGCGGTGCTTTTTAAAATACTGCAGAACGGATCATTGGATGAGCATTGAGCCAGAGGAACAGGTATGATGACATCTACTTTCTACCACTGAGCTCATCTCGGGTGCTCCAGTGCACAAGGAGAGGGTCAGAGGGAGGCGCACAGTACAAGAAACTCCACAACAGAGTTCTGTGATCTCCTCGTTTCCTCCACAGCAAACATCTGGATGAGATCATGCCACAGCTGTACAGAAATCATCTGCCCTTAAGAGAATAATAACGTATGAAAGTAATACAGTGATGCTTAATCGAGAGGTAATGCCGGTTGTGCAGTCCACATGTGACTGGGTGGACGCGCAATGACGCGATTTGGACACGCTCTTTTACGCGCCGACATGCTGGTTGCGCTTTCCACAAACTTGGTATCTTGCGGTACTGGTATCTCGTGGGTTTAGGATAGAGGATAGCGGGTGGTCTTACCACCCGCTATCCTCTATCCTAAACCCGCAATCGCAAGATACTGAATTTGTGGAAAGCGCAAGAGACACGCCCATTGCCGCGCCTACAATGTGAGTAAGGGAGTTGCCATAATGGCTAGCGGCTTTAGGAAGCGGAAGATTGCATTAGCGGTTGGCGGAGGTTCCTAAATCAGCAATTTGCGGGTAGTGGGTAGTGGGTAGTGGGTAGTGGGTAGTGGGTAGCGGCTAGCAGGAGGTGTAAGATCGGGCCCTAGGGCTCTGTTGTATTTGGATGAGATGACTCATTTGTACTTGCACATCATCACTTACCTTCCACTGCTTGCCTTCAGGAACTAAGCATTATGAAAGGGTCAGACCATGGGTCAGACCACCCATTACCCAATACCCAAAATCTGCGAGATACAGGTACCGCAAGATACAGAATTCGTGGAAAGCGCAAGAGACACGCCCATTGCCGCGCCCACAATGTGCTTAAGGGAGTCGGCAAAATGGGTAGCAGGTTTTGGGAGGTGGAAGATTGCATTTCGGTTGGCAGAGGCTCCTAAATCTGAGATTTGCAGGTAATGGGTATTGGGTATTGGGTAGCAGGAGGTACAAGATAGGGCCCTTGATCTTGTTCTGACCTATTGCATGGAAATTAAACAGCAATACTGCATTCATCTGGGATCTGAGGAGACTAGTTTTTGGAGTTTTTGCAGAGGAATGTTGTCCCATTCTCGTCCGTCTGTCCACGCTCATCTTTGTTGTATTTTTTCATTTCATAATGAGCTAAATGTTTTCATTGAGGGAAAGCTCTGGACTGGAGACTGGCCAGTTCAGCGCCTGTCTTCTCCTGCTACGAAGCCATGCATTGATCCAGAAAGTTGTCTAGCGTTATGTTTCTGTAAGACTCAAAGCCTTTCCTGAAAAAGACATTGCGTGGATGGAAACACATTCCTGTAAAGCCTATATGTATCTTTCAGCAGTGACATTTCCTTTCCAGATATGCAAGCTATCCATTCCATAGACAGCAATCTACCCCCTTTCCCTCTTTCCATTAGAGATGCAGGCTTTTGAACTGTGTGCTGATAACAACTCAGATGGGCCCTCTTTCTTTTAGTCTGGCGGATGCGGCATCCATGGTTTCCAAAAAGAATCTGTATCATCTGTGTGAACACTACAGTTTTCCACTTTGCCTTAGTACCATTTAAATTAGCTTGAGTCGACAGAAGACAGTCATGCTTATATATCATGTTCATACACTCTCAGATTCTCAGACAGTGATTTCTGGAAGCTTTCCTGAGCCCATGCACCGATTTCCAGTAGAGAATCATGTCTGTTTTTAATGCTACACCACCAAAGCCCCCACAATTATGGACATCATCCTTGTCCCAGAATACAGAGACTTCTCCAGATTCCTTTGATGATATTGTAGATGGTGAGATATTCAAATTGATGGTGAAATATTGGATTTTACACTGAGGAACATTATTCTGAAATACTTTCATAATGTTTAGTTTAGTTCTTTTTTTTTTTTTTTTTTTTTTTTTTTGCAGTATAATAAAACTTCTCCTCATCTGTAATTTTGGGTGACTCTCACTCTCTCTTTTTATAGCCAGTCATGACACTAACCTGTTGCCAAATAACCTAATGAGATGCAAAATGTTTTTCAAAGTGTTTCTTTTTAGTAACACTTTCATTTTCAAGCCTTTTGTTGCCCATTTTCCAACTTTTTTTAAAATATGCTGCAACCTTTAAATTCAAAATGAGCTAATATTTTTCATGAAATTGTGAAATTTCTCACTTTCAGCATTTGATATCTTTTCTATGTTCTAATAAGAACAGAATATAGGTTTATGAGATTTGTAAATCATTGCATTCTGATTTTATTTATGTTTTACTCAGTGATTGTGACAATGATTTTGGAATTGGAGTTGCATTTGAAATAATGCCATCATGTTGAACTCCCCAAAATAAATATATAAAAGAAATTTATTCCAAATGCCTGAGTGGTATTGAGTCAGACCAATATCCTATACAACTGTCATTTTAAAACACAAAACACATTTGCCATTGTGTTTTGTGAGCAATGAAGTGGCACTGAATGCAACATTTTTCCAAAACACACCCAGGGAAACGTCAGTTGGGTTTTCCCCTGCCACCGTCAGTGGTTCATAGTTGCTACAGCATGTACCAAAGATACCCCTGGACCCTCGAGACCACTCACATGCAACACCTGCAGCTGAACATCGTTTTTATCACTTCCTGAGAGTCCTCTCACTTCCTTTTTGCTGATCAAATTTTCAGGAGTACCTCCTACGAGAGACACGCCTAAATTGTGAGAAATCTTCAGTTTTCTCAGTGTTTTGAAGAATCATCTTTGATCATTTGTGCTGATGTTTGACACTTGGAGTGCGTTTCCTTTATCTCAAGTTGTGTATTTTGCCAGCATCTACAGAAATTTGGGGGAAAGTCCCAAGATGCACCACGTGGGGACGTGACTTGGGCTGAGTGGAAAATGTGAGGATCTCAATCCATCTGAAAGTCTGTTGTGCTACTACTTTCCAGGGTCTGCAAAGCATCATCTAAACATAAATGTGCAGATTCTTTATCCATGCCAATTTTCTACAAGGGATTAAAGATCATTTTTGACCCGCTGCATTAGTTCTATGTGGTCACTGTTATGTGTTGTGAGTAAAACACTTAAAAACAGCTCTAGGCTCGAATTTTTTTTTACTGAAAACACAAATAGCAAATTTACAAGACCATTGATGAGACACTGCAGTTTAACTTTTTTTTCTTCTTGTCATTAGATAAACACATTTACTTTGCAAAGAAGGAGTGATGGTTAGCGGGTGTGTCGTCACTGATGAACTGCGACATACTGTGGTTGCTGATGTTTGTCGCGTCACCGCAGAGGCGGCCGCCAGCACCACGCAGTCTTCACAGTCAGACGCGCTTCTCTACATGAAGATGTTCAAAACCAGATACAATGAAAGATAAAGCTCCCAACCTTTCAGAAGGAACTTAGGCGTTGATATAATGGTGAGATGCGAGGACTGGGTGAGTTTAATGTTTATTTCGTCCCTGTTTGTGGCACCTTTCATGATTTCTTTTACGCAGCTGCATGAGCCGGCGACGGCGCGTTTACTGGTGACACTGCGCTGCTTAAGATGGAAAGTATGATTTCAAAAGAACATTACTGTGTTTATACATGTAATAGACTTGGAACTGATAACGCAGTTAATTCTTTTCGAGAACTTAACTTAAGTACATTTTTCTCTAAATACAGATGTGTGAGACTGTGGGCTGTCTAAGTCAAAACAGGAATGCATCCATTTCTACTTGTGTGCTTGTGCTTGTTTTAAGGGGAATTAGCGGATCTCGTGGAAATGTAAGACGCTTGTGCAGTTTCTGGTGACTATTTTTTAACAATGTTCCGGTCATGGTCCATTGTCACTGCTGTCACCGTGCTCGCTGTGCAGCTCTGTGCGGGTAAGCCCAGATACGTGCGTAAAATCACACTTTTATTTATAGACCCTTCATAGCCTTCCCTTTATAGTAGTATTCTGAACTGAACCTTAGACAGCTGAAGCACATCATCACAAGTTTCTTAATCCCAAAATGAACAAAACCTCTCAAAGTTATTCTGAATAAGGATCATTTCTGGATGCTGTGATATATATATATATATATCTTTTTTGTAAATGTGCCAGTTAGGTCTGCATGAGCAAAATGTTTTTTATGTAAAGCAACCATTGAAAATAATGCTTCTGCTGTCAGGTGATACATCCTGCATCCTCTGGTCCAGTGCTGGACCTGTGGTGCAGCGAGGTTCCAGTTTCGAGGTTTACTGCACCTTCAGCTGCAAGTGTAAGGGATCCATGTACAGCGACAACACAGCAACAAAGGAGAGACACAGAGAGCTAAATTCTACAACCATATATCTTAATGTGGTAAACATAATTAATAAAACAACATACAGCTGTCAGTGTAACTGTCATCGTGAAACGGACCCCTGTGGAATGGACATCTCAGCTGGATGTGAGTGACGTCAGCAGTAACGCTCATTTTACCAGAAACCTTTTTTTTTACCAATGTCATGATTTTTTTATTCTGCTTTATTTCAAACGAGTATCTGCATGCTTCATGAGTTTTCACTCAAATGTACTTGCTGAACTTTCAAAACAAAGTTGACGGAAAGCTCTTGCAGGATACTTTACAGGGCAAGAACAGTTTTAAGAGCTGTTGGAGACGCACATTTGCTTCTGCTTTCTCTTCTTTTTTTAGCAAACTCACAGTTCACAGCTAAGTCAGCCTTCACACCAAAGAGGTGTGGTTGTTGTTTTTTGGTTTTGTTTTTTTTACACATGCATGCTGTATGGCAATTCCCTAAACTGAAACTTGCGATCAATAATATGACAAACTTGATCTAAGTGTATTTCTCCAACACTATGACCTTTGCTTTATTTCATTTTCCTGGATCTTCTTTTGTGTCCAGACCCACCAGAACGCCCCAAAAACATCTCATGCACCTACAAAATCCTAAAAAATGAGAATGGAGATGTGGTTTGCACTTGGAACAGAGGAAGGGACACTTATCTTCGGAATCGTTTCATACTGTGGTGAGTCACATTATTCAATACTCTTCAATAATACCCTTGTACAGTATACGCAAGCTCATATTTTCAACTGAAACTTGGCTTTGTGGATTTCAGGGTGAGAACTGTGTCTGGAAACCACACAGAAGGCCCAGTTCAGCACAGTGTGTCCAGTAAAGGAACTGAGTTATTGTCTGCTCGTTTCAACATGTCCAGATCTGTTCAGCAAATCTCCGTGTGGGTTGAAGCCGAAAATCCACTCGGCTCCGTAGAATCCTCCGTTGTTAACTACACACTCAGTGACATTGGTAAGATGGACATAATGGTTGAGCTCCAAGAGCTTGAGTTAGAGGGGTACAAATCACACCACCTCATCTCCCCTTACCAAATAACAATAAAAATAAACATAAGCATAACAATAATGATAATAATACCTTTCCAGATTTTTGTTTGTAATTTCTCTATTTTCCTTGTGTTTGTCTGGGCAGAAATGCCATCAGTGCCTGTCCTTGGGGAGCCTGAGTGCTCTTCCAGGAATTGCATCATCAAAGTGGAGCAGTCTGTGAGGACTTCATACCTGCAGATCCAATACCGAGCTGAACTGCAGCAACAATGGACAACTGACCCCGTCTCAGTAAGACGTTTTCACTCTCTAAAATTGTTCGGATCCTGAAAACTCCGAGGCTACTGATGGGATGAGGAAATTGCAAAAGTTTACTTATAATCTTTAAAGGTGTCTACTGAATGTCACAGCAGAGCTGCACAGTGCAAAATGTTGCAGCTGCACCCAGACTACATTTTTCTGACTCATTGTGCTCTTTTTCACAAAGCACAATGAGCACGTTTCAAATTATTTATTTTATAGCACCAATTCACAATACAGTAATCTCAAGGTGCTTTACACAGAAAGTAAACAAGTTCAATGCAGTCAAAAAGAATAAATAAATACAACCCAGTTCAATCTAATTCATATTATGCTATTTCTTTAAGAAAAATCTTTAAAAAATAACAGTCCAGCTATCGTAGCCTGGTCAGCCATCTTAATACTTTTCCTCTTCAATAGTCTGGTTCCTCTTCATTCAACTTTGATTCTACAGGTGCAGTAGAAACTGCCTTTGGACACTAGACAGGCATGTAACCAAAGAGAGAAATGAACCATGTGACATAAGCAGAGCAACAACCAGACTAGTATCAACCAAAGGTTTCCAACATGGAGCACGGTGGAGTAGCTGGGGAATGACCTTTGTCAATTATGCTGTTATAAACGTGTTCAAGTGTTATTAGCTATGCAGGTGGTTTTGAATAGTGGATTGTGGCCGTTCTTGTATGTGTCCACACGTTAATCCTGTCCCCGCCACATTGTAATTGGCTGAGTATGTTATGTAGACGTGGAAATGGGAGAGCAACAGCTAAAGACTGCATTGAATCTCAACTTCACTTCAATCCCCTGACCTGTTCATGCACGAGATGAAAATGAAGAGGAACAGTTCCAGCAGGACCAGGCTCATGAACCATATTAGTCCAAGGATACCTCCTATGAGACAAAAAAACAAGAAACAAAGAAAAAAAAAAACATACCACTACATCAGAGTTGCACATGTCCAGCATGATGATGTGGATGCTGAACATGTCAACATGAGAAGGTATCCACTCTGTCTTCCATGAAAGTAAAGGATCGACTCCCATCCAACTCATTTTCCACGGTCCTTTCACCTTTCTACTTGGCCTGGACCCAAAAAAGTTTGGGATTACATATTAAAAGCGCATGTTTAAGGTTAGAATGTATATACTTTCTTACACTTAAATGTTACAAAATACATGGTGAGGGTTAGAAAAATGTATGTGAATAGGACTAACAGTTCTCAGGATTTATGGATCACAGTATACCATTATCTCACATGGTGGCTGCTTTACACAATACGGTGGCCTACAGGCATCTCAAAATTTTAAACCTGTAGATAAGTGGGACAACTTTGTACCCGGACCAACATACCTGCTAGAGGCTGAATATATACAGAGCTGGATGTTCAGCTCTCATCTGTTATCTGCTGATTCAGAGCTGAAGTCAGATATGACTGGCAGGTGAGAAGAAGTGAATTCACTATGACACATAAGTCTCAGAAACAAGCAAAAAAAAATTGACCTTTCATGTCTTCTTAATGTATGTTCATAATGGGTGAGCAATGTGAAAAAAAATGTTATGAAAAGTTATGAATTTTAATATTAATAGCATTAATGACCTACAGGATGTGCAGAGGACTTCATCCCTGGCCCGGTCCGTCTCCTCTCTGGAGCCCTACAGGCTGTACCATTTCAGAGCCAGATCCAAATTCAGTGGTGGGTTATGGAGTCAGTGGAGCTCAGAAATCTCAACCTGGACTCATGAAGAGGGTAAGTAATTGTGCTTTGACTTGCAGCTCTCGAAAACTTTTCAAAGTTCCTTTATTGCATGTGCTGATTAAAAACGCCACTCATCCAGCCTACAAGCAAAACTCTATAGGACTTTATCTGTGGCAGCTATCGGGCAGAACAGTTCTGTTTCATTCTTCTTTGGGCAACATAGTAATCATCTCACCTGCAGATCTGAAGGATGCTCAGGATCCACTAAAACAGGTTCATGCATAGAGAGCAAAAGCGAATTAAATGATAAGAAGAAATTAGCATTCACCGATTTTTGTTTTCTTTCGTAAATTGCTATTGTTTAAATTTTCTGTCAGCAAATTTTAGGTGTGCGTTCCAGCGCATCCTTGAGGTGTGCCATGCACAAATAGGTGTTAGGTGCGGAAGTTAGAAAAGTAGAAAGCAATGCTTTATGGTAAATGTCCTCTGCGTAGTTGCACTACTGATGGTGTGAAGATATGCAGTTCTCTTGAGGTATATTTAAGTTATGAATGTGCAGCTATGACAGGTTATGTTTCCAGTTACAGCAAGTGATAGCAATGATGAAAAAGCCAATAAATACCGCAAATCTATGGCAATCAGTTTACACGGCATATTGTTAAAAAAAACATGTAAAACTGGCCATTAGGCAAACTTGTTACATGGTGATGCATACGTGTAAAGGGAGAAAATACGCATACGTGCGTATTCAACAGTCCCCTGTGGGAGGAAATAACTTCCTGCAGACACTGTAACTTTGTTTCACCTCTTACATGCACATTGGGAAAAAAAAAAGAAAAACTGAAAGAAGACAAAAACCCAAAACAAAACAGAGAGAGTGTCTTTGATTGTTACTGTTCCATTCAGTGACAGCTAGGTTATTGTCATGACCCTTTGATAGGCACTGGTTTCATTGAGGACAATATAATATAGCTTTACAGATATTTAATCTATACTCAAAAAATTAACCTACTAAATTGTGATTTATACACTTTCCAACTGCACCTGAACTCATCTACATGGAAAGTGTCAAAACTGACAACATGTACAACTACGTGACTGCTATAAGTGATGGATGCGACTTCACTAACTGTAATGTTTGAAATGTAATCTTTATTACATCTAAACCATTGTGGGCCACAATATCATAAAATAAATAAGCTGTTGATTTTGTCCTATTGAAAATACTGTATATCCCCATATTGTTGTCAACCACATACACATTTATGTGTGTGTGTGTGTGTATTTCTTTCTTTTTTTAGACAGGGTGGAGTGATCTTTTCTTCCTCACTGGTTTTATCACATGTCAAATAATGTCACACATGCCTGCCTGTGTTAGGGTAGTGTGATTCTACCAACTGTAAATATACTGATCATACAATACCAAACAAAGCCATCATGATGTGAAAATACTAAATCCACATAGATTCCTGATAGTCTTCAGTTTACGGGAAGATTTGAGCAGCCACACATGAGTTTTGCCAGAATCTAAGGATTTCAAAACATTCAGTTTTTGTTGTTGTTTTTTTTTTCAGCTCCAGTCCAAGCACTGGACATATGGTTCGCCCCTGCATTTGACTTTAAGTCCATGAAAGTCTACTGGAAGGTAGGTTTCTTCAAACTATGATCAAAAAGTCTTACATCAAGTAGGTGAGTGAGTGAGTGAGTGAGTGAGTGAGTGAGTGAGTGAGTGCAATTGTATATGACATCATCCCAATCAAACTAATGAGAAAAGAATATTTAACTTAGCTATTTATTGCTTGGTGAAATGTATCCACTATTGCAATTATACAGTATGTGAATCTTTGTTTTCTGTATCTGATGTGACCTCCCTCATGCAGCACAAACTACAGTTATACATTTAAAGAAATGATCAGTTGTGTACATCAGCTTGAAGGAATTTTAGTTCACTTCTGTGAACAGAGCAGTTTCAAGTCACTTTTAAACTGCTTGCCAAAGGCCCTTCCTTTTATTAATTTCAACTCAAAACATAGGCATTGGCTTTCAAAATAGTACCTTTATTCTTCTTTAATCTGTTATTAAATCTGTTATCTGTAATCCAGTAAAGTTAAATCAAATTCTGATTCTGCTCATTGTCTTGCTCTATGACCCACATCCTGTTGTGATTCAGAACTGACATTACTGACATTTTTCTTTAGAAATATCACTCATATATCTCAGTACTTCCCTTTTGTAGAATTGTAGCAAGCCCTTTAGGCCCTGATGCCATAAAACTGTCCCACAACATGAAGCTACAACCACAGTGTTTGACAATCATGAATGCAAAGTTTCTCTTTTCTCATATCAGTTCTCTATTAAATCAAAAGCGTTTCCACAAAGTATTTTCCCAAAGGTCTTGTGGACTGCCCATGTGATCTTTAGCAAACTAAATGCATGCAACAAATTTCTCTTAAAAGAGCAGGGGCGCTGTCTCTATTCTGCTGATTTAAATTGCTCTTTTGATGCTGAGCTCTTGAGGAAAAGGAACATTATATTAGATATTCTCTCTGTCAGTAATTATTGTTGGCTGACCATTTATGGAGAGAGAGTAGCAATGGTTCTGAATTTTTCTGCAGTTGGGCTTACCAAAACCAAACCAATCCACAATCAGATTACAATCATTTATAAATTATTCAGAACTTTTATTGATGAATATTAGAACATAATTTTCTCATTTGTTTTTAGGGCACAATGTGACACACTTCAATGTAATTTAATTCAGTGGGCGGAAAACGAAGCACGCAAACTAAGTAAGGAATTTTGTTTAGTAGTGTAAGAGACACCCAGCTGCTTCTGAGCACGTGGTTGATTAAACAGACATCAGTTTGTCCGACCACGATAAAAGGAGACATTTTGGCACTTATGTTTTTGTTAACATAATGCCAAAGAGGAAAAACATCAACAATGATCTTAGGGAAGCAATCGTTGCTGCGCTTCAATGTGGGAGTGGTTGGAAAGCTAATCTAAACAATTTGGAGTCCAATTTGGAGTGACAAAGATTAATCCTGAGTGGAAAACATTCTAGGCAGCTGCAGATAATCCCAAAATATTCTCTACAGGAGAATGGCTAAAAATCAACACTGCATACTGTGTACTGTCCAGACAATGCAGTATATAATATGTACTGCATACTGCCATGGCAGTCATCTTAAGTACATAATATGCCACCATTAAAGCAATTAGACCATAACATGATCAGAAGCTGTTCACATGACTGATATAACATGTTTCTGTAGTGGTCAATTGCATCATTGGATATAGCATGCAAGGTAAACTTTTCAGGAAGTAGCACACCATTTGGGTATTTTTCAGACTGCAGATTGTGCAGTTGCTCGCATACCGTGTTCTTCCCGCTAAATTTAGGCAAAATCAGCACATAATGATTACACCTGTAGTACAGTATGTAGTTGAGAATTGGAAAGGAAGATGCAACGGTTCAGTCAAAGGCCTCAACATCATTGAAATATTGTGGCAGTCGTGCAAAGCAACTAACAAACCTGAACTGAAGCAAGAACATAGTGAGAAATCAGTATCATTTCATTAACTGGGTTCTCTTTAGCATTTTTACGATTAGAATTAAAATGAAGTTTTTGGGCAGATTTATGCAGAAATAAAGCCAAGTCGTAAATATTTACAACACTTTAACACCTTGCGTGTTTTTAATTCTAAAAGGCCTTCATTCGTTGTAGTTTATTAACTACAATGCACAGCTACTCTGTAACACTTCTGCATGTCATGAGCTTGAGAGTTTTCAGGTCTTCAAACATTTACTCTCTTTCTCACTTTCTGTCATTGTGTGTTTGTGTGGTGCTGTAGCCATAGTAACGCTTTCTGATCTTCCTGTCTCTCTACTTTGTTCTGCATAAATTAAAGGTCAAAGCTTGACCACTTCTTATGTGTGATATTCACACGCACACCATACACATTCCCACCTTATTCCAGACATACCTGTTATTTAAAGCCACAGACAGACAGTGAGAGGTAAGTGAAACCTGCCAGCAGACACCACAGTTTCAGTTTACAAGAAAAAGCAGACCTGAACAGAAATGAGGTGTCTTATATACTCATCTTGGCAGTGTGATTGATTTTGAGCAGCCAGTAAATCCATAGCTCCTTCAGTCATTTTCTTTTCCTTCTATGCGACATCCTTCAGCCGTCAACACAATGAGGACTCAATCCAATACAGCAGTGAAGTTATGAAGTTTACTTTTGAACATTCCTCTGATTACAGGAGCCTAACACGTCCGTCTCCAGAGGGAAGATCATAGAGTACACAGTCAGAGTTAACAGCCCAAACCTGAGTGTCATCAGTAACGTCAGCGCTGATGCCAGGAGTTATTCACTTCCATATTGTGACAACTGTGACGTGACCGTGTGGGCTCGCAACTCTAAAGGGTCGTCACCTCCTGCCACCATAACAACCTTTTTCACAGAAGGTAAAAATAATAATAATAATAATAATAATTAAATCTATGTATCCAAACACTTTTTGATCTATGTACTTAAACAAGATTTTTGGGGAGAAAAAAAAACCAACACTGACCCCCACCTATTGTATCTGATTGTAAGTTCCTCTTATGCTCCTCCAAAGTCCAGTGACAGGAACTTCCAAAGAGGACAATTAAAAATGCTCTAGCAACTGTTGTTTCTTTTCACCTCTCTATAGTACCTGAATAAATGCTTACCTCTTTTTCAGACAAGCCTCATCTGGACGTTAGAACTGCAACACACAACCACAATATCACCATCTCCTGGGGAGAGCCTGAAACTGCACCCACCGAGTACTTGTTGGAGTGGTACCCAGAGGGCCTCATGTTGGAAGAGCTGCGATGGGTCAGACTGAGCAAAAATGACAACCAAACGGTCATCACAGGTGGGAAGTTACAAACCAGAGGCAGTGATGAACAGTTAACTGATCACAGGAAAATCTTTTTTTTTTTTTTTGCTCCCTTTTCCTCCTCCATAACACCTCTATGTTCTCTTCACTGTCTTTCTTTGTGCAGGTATTAAGCCATATGAGTGCTATGAGGGAGCGGTATATGTCTTCTATAATAAGAGCTCAATGAGTAAGACCGGATTTAAACGAGTCGCCACTGTGGAGTCAGGTATGATTCATAAGGATGTTATTGGATTACTATTTATGTAGCTTTATCTAAAAATATAAAGAGGCAGTTTAAAGAAACACATCTGTCATATTCCGTGTTTAAGGGTTCTGCTTATTGTTTGCAGCTCCCGAAAATGGTCCATCTGTCCAAGAAAAGGTGGAGGGAAACAAAGTAATAATCACCTGGATGGAGCTCCCCAGGAATCAGCACAGGGGTTGCATCACCAAGTACACCATCTATCTGAAGAACATCAGGGGATACCAGACACTTTGTAAGAACAAATGTAACCATGGTTGACGGAAACTGTAAAAATTAGGGAATTATATCTTTATTTTACTGAAAGCAAGGTAGACTAGTAGTTTTTCTCTAACTGTGTATTTCAGTTTCTTATTTGAAAGAGAAATTAAACATTTAAAAATTATACAAGAGAGAAACATCTGTATAATATATAAATCATGTGTGCCATGGTGGCTTTTTTTCTGTTATGTGCAGAGGATGTGGTATGGGGTTAAAACAATATGGTGCAAGAGCACAGAGCTGCTGCTGTTACCTTCTTTCACTCACATGTTTACTGCACTAAGCCCTTATTGAACAGCTATTTATTCATGAATATATAAAAAAAACAACATAATTTTGAGAAAATATAGGAGGAAACTAAACTTTTTTGAGTGAAGTGAATAAAAAGTAAACATCAGACTGCTAAGGAAACTAAAAGGTAGTTAGCTGTGTTCATACTGTTTTCATTTTCAATCCTTTATTTGATTGAAACCATGTACAGTTGATGTTCATGTCCCCTCTCCCCAGCAGACTCTGTACAAGCATCACAGAAGACGTACATAATCAGAGATCTGCCTCCTGATGTCTACAGTCTGTGGATGAGTGCTTCGACCGCCAAAGGAGAGGGTCCTGCAGGTCAAAAGATCAAGATCTTTATTGAGCGTAAGCAGCCTTTCAATTTTTTATTTATTTTAAGCCTCTGACAAGACTCAAAAATGTCATTCTACTTCAGTGATAATGTAGATCAGGTCTCTACAGATAAACCGAGGTAATTTTAACTTTGTATGAAAAGGACTGTTTGTTATAAATCCCCATACAAGTCAACTGTCAATTCTAAACGAACTGCTGTCAGTCGATACAAAAGGAGAGTTTTATGGTCTCTGCTTTTAACACTTGTCTATTTAATAATCACTGATTCAGTCTGATGAAAGCAGAGGACATTTCTCCTTCCTCCTTTTGCATCTGATGACAGCAGTCTGTGTGATTCTGGTAGTCGTCTTGTGTCATCACATGACGGTAGAAACCAGGCGCAGATGCATGTTCAAACAGGAATGTTGATACACTTTGTACAAAGTTCAAATATGTCTTGTCTGTAAGGACCATATCCATGCTATTGTTTAAATGAAATGACATTTTTGACTCTTGTCAAGAACAGAAAATAGCTATTTATTTTCTGATGTAGCTCCACTGTCCACAGTGCAAACATTAGTTCCTTTTTTGCTGCTAACAAATATTCCGTTCCACCTCAAAATTGCTTTGATTTTCATCATTCTGGTCCAAAACAAAAGTTTACACTCCTTGCCATCTCATAATAAACCTCGGGCTGTTTTAACTCCAGACTGTTCTTTTAAGAGTTCAGATGTACGGAGCCTCTCTGGTGACATTTGATAAAAAAAATAATAATGCGTGGCCACGAGATAGTTAATACGTTAAGCAGCCGAATTAAGTGTCTCTTTCTAAGCAATACTCCATGCCTAACCGCAAGTGCCTTAAGAATGTCATTGGAATTCATTCCTATATTAAAATAAAATGTTAAGTTAAGTCAAAAGTGTCCATGTTTGTTGGTTAAAGTACGAATCAAGCAAGCAACAATCAATCTCTGCTTGGACATGGCTACTATAATTATCTCGTGGCCACATATCAACTATCTCGTGGCCACGCGTTATTATTTTTTTTTATCAAATGTCACCAGAGGGGCTCCGTACAGAAGAATGTAGTGACATAAAAAAAACCCTAAATATTAAGTAAAAGTACAGTTAAACACAAACCTGAATTTCCCTGTTTTGTATTTATTTAGTGGTATGGATTTTTTTTTTTTATTTTAAAGTTGTAAAAATGTATTAACTTTGTCAGTCCACTCAGCTCGGACTCTGAACTGGATTGAAATCTCCTGATTTTTAAAGCAGACCAAGTTTTTCCAAAGAACTGAAAACTGTAGTTTGAATCTGCTGAGTCAAACAGGTTTCAACAAATTCTCTTTTGTTTCATGTAAACATCTTTTCAAAGGAGTTTATTGTGAAAGTTAATCCTGCACTGCACAGTCTGTCTGCAAGATTTTACTCATGAAAATAAGTTATCAACCACTCATTTTATTATTATACGTTCCCAAACTCAGTAAATCACCAGAAGCCAAATGCTGGAATCGTACATCTCTGTGTTTCACTGTCCCTGTTGCAGAGGATACTCAACTGTCCCTCGTATTGGTGTGTGTGTGGTTGCCGCCCTCATGGTGCTGTTTCTCCTGTGTCTGTGCCAGAGTTCAGCACTGAAGCAGAGGTATGTCGCAATAGCAGCCATTTATGTGTTCAGATGCAAAAGTAAGAGCATTCACAGCTTACCACACTGCATCATGTAGCGCTGAGAAGTCAAAAGCTCCCATACAGCGCTGCTCAGCAGTTTCAATCATTCCTTCCTCAGGTTCTGCGAGTTCTTCCACTGCCTCACACTCAGTGTCATACCAGATCCTGCAAACAGCAAGTGGGCAAAAGAGTGCACCAAAGAGAAGGTGGTTATGTAAGAAGACAAAATGTTAAGCTGTCATGTAGCCATCATTGTTCTCCATTTCAGCATGTGCCTTCCATCCTAACAGGGCAAGATGATACTCCAGCTCCCGTCTAGTAACCCCACTCTAACAGGAGAGGGATGGAGAGACCGTCCTGGTGGATGTTGAGGAGCTGCTCCTGCAGACCAGCGAAAATCCTCCACCTACAAACATCTCCTCAAAGCTCTCTCTTCTGACCAGCCCCAGTCCAGAGACGGAGCTGCCCACACTGCTGTATCCGGTTCTGACCACATATATCAAGAGCTTTTCCCACGACTCAGACACCTCCAACAACACGCAGACCTCGCTAGACACAATCTCGTCACAAAAGCGAGGACACGTGGATGACTGGGATGAAAAGGAGGACGAGGAGTTTTCCAGCATGCAGTTCTTCCCCAGTCACGATGTCTTCACAGAGCCACTGCAGATTGGAGGGAAGCTGACTTTGGATGCAGTGAAAATTGACTGCAGTGACTTCTTTCAGAACATTGAGTGTGACTGAAATCTGAACTCTTAAAGAGTGATGAAAATGGTTTTCAGAAGACTGAAGGCAAAGACAAGACCAGGAATAATGGCGGGCTTCAGGGTTGTTTTGCTTCCATTTTCTGTGGCTCAAGCTCCGAGCTGAGATCTGCATGAACTACCTCCTTCCTTACTAAAACTGGAACTGTACCAAACATTCTCTTGCTGAAGTCTAAGCTTCAGTCTTGCAGAAGTTATTTCATGCATTACTATTGTCTTGTTATTGAACTGCTGTGGACACACTAAGCATGGCTAAAATACATGCTGCAACAAATATTGTGATTTATTTACTGTTGGAATAGAGGAATTTGCATTGGGAAATTTACACAGCAGACTCAACTTGGCATAGAAGGAAAAACACAGCATCAAGACGGTATTATCACCAATGATCGGTGCTGTAATTAACGTTTGCCTTTCTTCTAATGTAACATGCTCAAAGTCCTTTATAAAATCAAAATGTATCTCATATGCTTATTCCTTGACTATACTGTATACTGTTGGTCATGCTTTCAACCTACCTCAGTCTCATCTCAGAAAAGAGGACATTAAACTGTCCAAATCAAAATCAATGGCAGCATTTGAGTTATTTGAATAAAACAGCTCAGTGTTTGTTTGTTTCCAGGTGTCAGTTTCTCTGCAGATGGCTCTCTGAGGCAGAAACAGATGTAAAGAGGATTTGACATAATAGCAAAGAATGGAAACATGCAGTGGCAAGAAAAAGTACATGAAGCCCTTTGAATAAACTGGTTTTCTGTATTTTTACCTCCACCAAGGAGGTTATGTTTTTGCCAGCGTTTATTTGTCTGTCTGTTTGTCAGTCTGTCTGTGTTCACGATGACTCAAAAAGTTATGGATGGATTTTGATGACATTTTCAGGAGTTGTCATAAATGTGAAAAGGAAGAACTGTTTTCATTTTGGGTGTGATCCAGAAGAAATCCTGGATCATTTTCAAATTTTCGATAACATTGCGGTCAATGGGGCCAAAAATTTTGTTTCTCAATATCTCCGTTAATTATCGATCAAAACTCATGACATTTGACTCAGGGATTGAAAATGGGAACCTCTATCAAATTTCAAAGGCTTATCCGAATCTGATCCAGAAGGCAGATTTTATCACAATCTGTAAATCGCTATATGGGGGAATTGTTGCGCTTGGCGGAGGTCTGCACTCTCCGAGTGCTTTTATAGTTTTAGTATAAACCATCCATAACTTTTTGAGTTATCTTGTACACAGACAGATAAATGCCAGCAAAAACATAATTTCCTTGGCAGAGGTAAATATATGATTTTCATCTCCGTCACAACAATAGACAAACACATAGTGCTTATTCTGATAACAAACGATATTTTTTTGTTGTATTGAACACACTGATTAAATAGTGCTGGTTGAAAAAGTAAGTGAACTGGTCAGACCTCATTTGGCAGCAATGACTTCAAAAAATTGCTTACAGTCGCTCCAGACTAGACCTGCACAATGTTCCTGAGGAATTCACAGTCCACAGATTTACGTCTGACAAGGACTGACCGTCCTTAAAGCAGGGCTGTCCAGCTCCAGTCCTCAAGGGCCGCTGTCCTGCACATCTTAGATATTTTCCAGCTTCAGCACACCTGATTCTAATTAATGGATCACCATAGGCTTGTCATCCAGGTCCGCTCAGGTCCGTTAACGACCCGTTCATTTGGATCAGGTGCGCTGAAGCAGGGAAACATCTAAAATATGCAGGACAGCGGCCCTCGAGGACTGGAGTTTGACACCCCTGTCTTAGATGTTTCCCTGCTTCAGCACACCTGATTCAAATGAATGAATCGCTGACAGAGCTTTACAGAACCGGATGACAAGCTGATGGTGATCCATTCATTTGAATCAGGTGTACTGGAGTTGGACACCCCTGCCTTAAACCATACTCTTTTTGCACCACCAATTACGATGAGTGTTCTTCCCAAAGAATTCAATTTTGTGTCATGAAAATTCCTTGTTGATGTCAGAGGAGAATGGACAGGCTGATTTGAGATGATAGAAAGGCAACAGGTAGTAAAAAACACCAGCAGTGAAACATTTAAAGACAAAATGATTAAAGAGACATGACAGTGAGCGGTTCAAGTTTTGACTTCTTTTTTGAGTTTGATATTTTCCTGCTGCAATGATTCAGTTTGACATGTGAAAACTCCAGGCTGATTTTTTTAACTAATAAATATATATTTTGAGTAGCTCCAGAATTGAAAGTTTGTCGCTAATAGAATGAAGTCGACCGTCCTCGACAGTTGCAGTTTATGCCAGAGTTCAATAAACCAGTTGCATCTCAGCGGCTACTGCTTTTGTCACCATAATGTCAAATTTGTAAAAATAATAATTGGATGGCTGTGAAAACCCTTCCTTTGGTAGATAATTCTTTATTACATTGAATATTGATCATCCAAACAGCAGTAGCTCAGTGTGAGAGAATCTCACAGGACATTCATGTTCCTCTCTAGCTCTGTCACGAGATTCCTTCTGAAGGAAAGCTTTCATGCAGTTAAGAAATTTGGTCAGGATAGGTGATTCCTCTCAATTTCTAGCTCCGAGCACCTTTTTCTCACATTGAATATCTCACAATACCCAAATTGGCCATCTGGTGAGTATACCATTAAAAAAAAAAAAAAAAAAAAAAAGTCTTCATCAAACAGCCCTGACTTCTCAAAGTTGAAAGTGGGAGGAGCCTGTCCCCAAACCATATCATCTCTTGAAGGGCTGGAGGGAAGGAGATGACTGTTTTGCTTCAAATAGCAACAGAGGTGACCTTATCCAGAAACTGCTTACCCTACTTTTAAGTGGAGAATTGAACGTTTTTGTCACCATCAACATAAAGGCATGGTTAGGGTTAATCTAACCCTAACCCAGTTGGCTGCAAACATGGTTCTTTTCTTTAGTTGTTTTTTCTTTCAAAGTGATTTTCAAAAATGCTCAAATAGAGAATTGGACTTGTCTTAGCTCTTAAATTTTTCACCCTTCATCCAAGCGAGGAGACCATTTTATCCCATTAGTCTTTGCAATGGAATCAGTAGCTTTTATAAAACTTACTACAGACCTAGTTATGAGTCCAATTTTTTTTTTATTATAAAATTAATTTATAATCTTAACTGAAGATTATGAGCATGAAATTATTCACAACTCTTATCTTTTGGGCTCTATGTGACCTAGTGAAACAAGGTGAGCTTGACAGGGTGATGCATCATAATTGTGAAGTCATAATCTTGCATAACCAGAGCCTTGGGTGGGTATTAACACCCACTCAACTAGTTTTTCCAGTAAAAAATATTTGGACACTTCTCTGAGCACTTGAGTAAATTACAAGACACCAGAAGAAAAAAAAATTGACAGTGCAAAAAAAATTTGTCGACCACCTTTATTTACCGACAGAGGTCTAATAGCAGGGCTAGATTTCACACATTTGTAAAGCACTTTAGCTGTTCCACACAATGGACAACTGTATTTCTTTCAGAGCAATTATGCAGTGATGTCACTGTAGAAGCTACAAAGCAAGCCAACAGTTGAGGGAAGTATCAGACTGCTGAAACAAACTTAAGTTGGGCCTAGTTTATATCTGTGGAAGGATGCTTGAGTGGAGTGTGTAAACAATCGAAGAGGGTCTGAGGGCTTCCAGAAGTCTTCAGCCACATTTCAGTTGTGGAAAAACACTTCCTCTCCTTACCGCCAAAGTAAAAAGAATTGCATTAACTGACCTGCACACGGATAACTGTCACAGATGAAATGGGGAAGGAGGAAGAAACAATGAAAAAATTCTCCCTCAATACAAGAAAATTAAAAAACATGGACACTACCTTTCTTCTTCAAATGAGTCCATTTAACAAACATGTCAGGATGAAATTTCAAAGGAGCACTGGTGTTTTCCTGCAAAACAACCAAATGTTGCCCCTTAAGAACATTTCAGTATAAAAGAACCTTAAATTCAGATTTAGGTGCTTTTCATCGTAACATTCAAATGTAGGCAGCATCTCCTGATCAAAGATCAAAGTATGTCCCATTTGCACCATGTGAAATACAGTCTCTGAAAGAATTTATGAAAATAGTTAAGATTTACAGGCTGAAGATCATACAAGAATAGACCTTCTGTATAAAATATAAAACAATAACCCAGTGCTGAGGAAAAAAAGAAAAAAAAAAAGAAAAAAGAAAAAAAGAACCCATAAATCTCAATGAGTGAAGCTGTAACTTCCGAAACTCCTGGTGTGGCAGACGTTACAAGCTCGGGTTGGAGCTCCTCAGTGCCTATTTTAAAACGAGCAAGCATTAGCACACACCACGCTAAAAGATACTCTTATGCTTACATTTCAAAACGCGTATTTTCAAGCAGCAATTACAAAACTTTATCAATGGACAATGCATAAACTCTGAAAAAAATACTGTATGAAAACATCCCTGCTACTTAGTTTCCAAGTACAAAACCTCTACCAATAAGTTGCTCCGGAGTAGCAAGAAGTCCTTTTTTGTTTTTTTTTGTTTTGTTTTTTTTTCATTTTGTTGTTTTTTTCCATCTTTGTTTTGTTTTTATTCGGTAAAATTCAGTCCTCAGAGAGTGCCATAGTTATGACAGTCTTCTCCATCATTTCTCTTTGCTGAAGGATCCAGGAACATGCAAGCCTCGTAGTGGAGGTGCTCAGGAGGCTCCTGTAGACCTGAGGGTTAGCGACCAGGGCTTAGCCCAGGGCTGGGAAGGCCTCTGGGTCATCCACATTGGGCACTGATGCAGATGACTGGAAGAGAAAGTCATCAAGAAAACAGATAAGGGAAGGATTCTTGGAAAATAACTTAAAACAAAAAACTCAATACATAAGGAAAAAAAAACTTAGGTCTAGTGTACCTTGTCACTCCTTCCTCCACGGATAGGCCTAGTGGTTTCACCTCCACCTCCACCTCGACCACGACCTCCCCGGCCACCGCGTGGGCCACCACGCCCACGGCCTGGACGGCCCAGATCTCCAAAGTTTATCTCCAGCTGGGACGTGATGTCATTTGCTGGCTTCCGGAAGTGGTGTTCATCATCCAGCTGAATTTCCAAAATAGAGGAATCTAATTATGACCTTAGTGTTTGCAAAAATAACTCATTTTGACCATATATTAAATTTTAATTTAGATGTGACACTGTATGAAATGCTATAATGTTACCTTGGACTCATCAATCTCAGGATCAATCAGCTCACCTTTCTTAGGCTGTGGAGTGAAAAATAACATGGTTACATTAACAATGCATATAATATTGTGTGCACCGACAATGTAATTGATTAAAAATAGTGGACTGCTGATTTGGTTGGGGCTTTGTGATTTAAGACTTTTTTTTTAATTAAATCTAAAAATCACTTTGGCTGTTCAGCGTGGTGAATGAGCTCTACATGTTAATGTGATATTAAATTATTTATAATGGATGATGATTAAATGCTTACCATAACATAAACGGGAAAATTAACTCAAGTCTTAAACACGACACGGGAGGGTTTTTGAGTCGTAACAGATACACCTTAGCTCAGACAGAACTAAACTTGATTCTAAAAACTGGCTAAACTTCCATCAAACATGTTTTATTTACTTCTTTTTTTTTTTTTTTTTACCTTACTGAAAAATGTCTGGCTACCTCTTCAGTCTGCACTGCAAACATGCATCTTCCTGCAACGGTGTAACTCATGCTCTAGCTGGATGTCATGTTTGTAGTGTTGAACTACATTTTCTGGCCCAGACAAAAGCGCTGGGAGGAGACATGCAGTGGGCGTACAAGCCACTGCATCTGAGCAGAGCATCTGACATTCCCTGGAGATTACACCAATTGAACTGTTTACAGACTCCACCTGCTTTAAGTACCGCCAGTGTGATAACTATGCAAATGCCATTTCTCAAGAGCTGTTGCAATGGCAACAGTTATTTATAAACAAAGGCTGGCATTTATAAAATCCAGTTATCAGGCTTTAGAAATTTCCCAGCATTTACACAAACTGCTGTGCACAAACTGATTAAAAAGAGCACAACGACAATATTTAGAAATTAAACGCCATTGCCACAGAGGACCGGTAAGTCAGTGAGCTCACACTGCTGCTCTGACATCATGGCTGCACTGATGTTAAATTACTGTCTGCCTTCTGGACAGTTATTAGATTGTCTTTTTTTTTTTCCATGAACAAAATGTTTTATAATGTTGACATACAACCTGAATTCCTAACATTAGAGGTTCGTTCCAGCAAAGAGTTTCTGCTGCTTTAAAAAAAAAAAAAAAAAAAAAAAAAAAAAGGGGGGGGGGGGGGGGGGGGGGGGCAGAGGGAACCAAGCTTCTTCTTGACCTCTATGGATATGTGGGTTTAGATTCCAGTGCAAAATATATGTATGTATGTATGTATGTATGTATGTATATGTGTGTGTGTGTGTGTGTGTGTGTGTGTGTGTGTATATAATATATATAAATTTTTTTCCAACAAATAGAAAAACTAAAAAATGTTTCAAGTGATAATGCTTTTATTTACACTACATCTAAATATTACCTTAAAAACAAGGTTTAATTTAGACTTACATCTGTCTTGGACTTATGGAGCACAAATCCTTTGTTCCAATCAGCTCCCTCGTTGGCCTTACGGATGTTGAAGTCTACTTTGGCTCGTTCCTTGTCCTGCATGGCCTTCCATTCATCCAGAGTCATCTCCTTGGGGCCTTCCTCCTTTACTTCCTCAGCCTCATTCTCCCTTCAACATATCAGCAATTTGGAATGTAATTACTGTTTAATATTACATAAAACTCTACTTTTCTTCTTGGCCATAAATGTTAAGGATTTGTTTGGGTAATAATAATGTTCCAAGTTAAATTAAATATTAGGAAAATCTCATTACAGCAGAAGAAAATCTTAGATAATTTAGAAGATAATTGGATAACACAAGAACTTACTTGTTCTCAGAATCAGCTGGTGGATGCTCCTCTCCTTCAGGGTTCTCCTCAGTGACAGTTAGATTGGTCAAGCTCACTGAAAAGGGAAGGGAAAAAAAAAAAATCATGATCAATGTTAATTTCATATACATCAACAATATAACCTGTATATCCAGATAGAGTATTATGAGTGCACTGACTTATTTCCTAAGTCGAAACATGGAACAAAGTTCCAATCAATGATAAAATAAGTTGCTAAGTTCTGGTATGCTGCGTATGCAAGGACTTACTTTAATTCATCCTTGACAGTACCCCAGTTGTGAGATCCACTTCCACCACGCTTCTCCTCACCTTTCAGACTACTGAAAGAACATCTGCTTTAGCCATAATGAAAACACATACACAATCCATAAATACAAACACAAAAGTCTGCAGAAGACCTGGTATAACTCAACATTTTATTGTTTGTCTGATTTGAGAACTAAAAAAGTACTTACGATCTGTCGCTGCCACTGTGCCTGTCAAATTCACGTTTTCCTCGAGAATCGAAACCATCACTGCGACCCATGCCACGTCCTCTGCCTCCACGGCCCCCCCTGGCGCCACCACCACGCCCCCTCATTGCCCTATCACCAATGGGCCTGGAGAGATGGTCAAACAAATCACCAAGATTGATTTATCTCCCTTATACTTTGACACACAAAGCCAACAAAATCAGCACGTGTGCACTTATGGCTTTCACTTTGCCTACCCCGAATAATCCTCAATATACTAGTTACGTTATTTTGACTGCTTGGTGGCATATAAAAGGAGACACTGAAAATATTTAGGCATCTCCTTCGGAGACAAAATAGTAAACTACTGGCAAACACTTATTTCAAATCCAGTTGTTACTAAAGATTATCAGAGTCAACCAAGCACAAGATTCAATCTCTTTTCATGCTGGTTTTACTCTTTACACAGTCATGGCTGACATTTCTGACTGTTTAGCTGCTTAATGCTCTATGTTCACCAGTTAGTTGTGTGCACTGCAACAAAAAAGGGAGGAACAGTGAGAATGAACCTCAACATAAATTGCAGTGAAAAAAAGAAAAATAAATGCTTGTAGTTTATGTGTCTGCGGGGAACTGGAGATTTCCGATCACTATGACCATCTGCTTGCAGATTGTAATATTGACTTGTAAATGTTTTACATTTGGCCAAGACTTGAAGATCTTAGCTCAACTGAAGTAAATTAATGTATCAAAGAGAGAAAATTTGCAAATGTGGAGGCAGAAAATGCCACATAAGACATAATGGTAGATTTTCATCCTCCTCACAGATATAAAAACTGTTAAAATTTATATACGACAATAACACTCACTTTTCCACCGAGAATTCACCACCCTCAGGCTTCTCGCCAGCATCACCAGCAGGCCTCTCGAAACGGCGAGGTGGCCGCCTGTCCACAGGTCGTCTGTCTGCAGGGGGACGCCCGTCCCCCTGACCGCCCTGAGGTCTGGAGCCTTCACCCTCTGGCTTCCGGCCCATTCTCCTCATGCCAGCACCTAGGATTGACCACAACAGGATTGGATGACCAATAGCATTCATAGAACTTGACCCACAACTGAGTCCAAGAAAGAACAAGAAGAAAAAAAAGAAAGACAATTGTTCTGTTTAAATGGAGCAAGTAATTCAAATTAATGTGCAAAGACAAAGGCAGCTGGTCCACTGGTATAATACAAGGTATCTGCAACCAAGTGGAACATACTCATGAGTTATTATTACTCGTTACACCATGCAAAGATTCTGTTTTTAAAATCACCAATAATTTATATATTATACACACTAAGTATGTGAAATATGTTTATCTGTTAAATTACAGATCATTAGAATTAACGCCAATACTATTTCTTGGCATATGGTTAGCTGCCACTGACCCAGTATTACACAAGTCCCACCCATTGACTAAATCACCAGATACCAAAATAGACTCCACTACACAGCAGCAGCTGGTTGCACCACAGTCAGGGCACCTGTCTCATCTTCTCTCAAACCGATTTAAACTCACTTGGCTGCCTGACATGATGATAAAACTAACTGCATCCAAGTCAAAATTCATGAAGTTCATGAAACACAGTTCTTCACTGTGTTGCACAAATCTAAGTGTATACAAACACATGGCGCCATCATAATGTATACTTATGGGCATCATATGCTGCATATCTAGTTATGCATCTACACAGATAACATAGGAAATCAAGCGTGGGGCACATCGATCGCGTGCATGATCTGCATTGTGCGCCAATGGGAAGTAGAAGTATGGAGGCTGTGCTTAACACGCCCCGTACTACTGAAGCCACGAGGCTCAGAACCACGAGCTGCTCCTAAAGTCTGAGAACAAATCAAACAAACATTGTGCTAGATTCACGCTGATCAACGGTCCTCGCACATGTTAACGCTCTGGTGCTTAATTTCAATCCATTTAATAACCGCTTTCAAATGATTCTTATAAAAACTTTTTTTTTTTTTTTTAAATCAGCAACAAGTGCTGTTGCTTTAAACCGTGTCTAGACTGGAGTTAACGTTTTAACTGGTTCCTACAGGCGACGTTGTCGAGTTAGCCGGGCTTCTGGGGGCTCTCGGTTAAACCAGGCCCATAAAGGGGATAACAGCTGTGTATCGCTGGATATTAGAAGAGAGACGAATCCCACGGTTCCATGCGTTTGTAGAAATGTCACCCTAGCTGCAAATGACAGTTTGTAAGTTCGCAGAAGCAGCCACGCGGACCTCATGTCACAGGGCTTATCGATATTAGCTAGTAAGAAGGTAACTTAGCACGTTAGCTGAAATATTTTAGCTGCTGCTGGACAACATGATGTTTTAAAACGCTGAAATTACCATCTTTCTTAAGTGGAACTGGTGCCTGGGGCTCCTCCTTCTTATCAGCCAGCGGGACCTTTCTGTCTTTTTGGGACTCTTTCCTGGGGTGCTTGGCAGCCTGGGCTGCAGTCTTGGCGGCACCAGGAGCAGCAGCCTCCTTCTTCTTCTTAATTTCAGCTTGCTTCAGCAGCTCAAACGGATCCGACTCGTCGTCAAATAACTGGTCGAACCGATTGGTTATGGCACAGCCAAAACCTTCTTGCATTTGTCCGGGCATGATGGCGCCCCTTCAGCAGGATTTTCCTCCGATTCTACGAGGCTTGGTGCGAACACTTCGCTAGATGAAGCCACAAGATGGCTGGGAAAGGACCTTCTTCTCTTCCGGCACAATTAACATCCGGGACTTCGGAGTTTGCGCGAATTGGGGAGTGTAGTTTCTTGTTAGAGACCATCCCGAAGACACCAGTTACAGAAAACATATATGAAAAACTCAACTACCCACAATGCCAGAGTGGCTACTGTAGTCTTAAAAAAAAAAAAAAAAAAAAAAAAAAAGCGAAGCATGGTTGCCCTCGCTGCACCTTGTGTTCTTGTTTTGGCTCTTACAAATGTCATACTCAACAGTTCAAATTTAGGAAGGGGTTGATATCTCCTTAGCGTGTTTATTATTCTGAAATAGACTAAAAGAAATCCCAAAAAAGGTCGACTTCGGTGCCTCTAAAATAGAGTTAATGTTGCCGAGATAGAGATGTAAGGAAACGACCACAAATAACTTAATATCAAAATACCAAGTACATGAAAGGTAAAGCTCCAGGCTTTATTTAAATCTGACACCAAGTTAACTACATTTTGTACTTATAGATATTTCACAAGGTTATCAACTCTCTCTTAAGTAACCTGAGCTATACTGTATCTGTTAACAAAGGTTAAATTACATTAGGGCAGAATTAATTATTACCAAAAGCTTCAATAATGTGGCCAGTCACCTTTCCCTAGCTTTACCAAATTGCACCACTGCTGTTGGGTCTGTTGTTTTGCACATTTATTCCACTTCTGCACTGCTTTGGGTGAATTCCAGGAGTTTGACATGAGAGTATGTTGTTTTTCCACCCCTATGTTTCAACTTCTGCCATAATCTGTGAAATGGCAATGAATAACTGAGATATCTTCAAATATAACCATATGGGCTCAACACAAAAACTCCAGTTTCAAGTTTGCCTTGGAACCTTTTTTGCAAGATAACCACCTCTCTTTCATCACTTTGCTAGCCCTATTTGTAATTTATTTAACGTTTTTATCCCTACAAAGTAAAGGTAGAGGTGCAAGAAAAGTGTTTTTGCAGGGCAGCAGCAGGGGAGTGGAGCTCCCAGGTTGACTACATCCTTTGACTGCAGTCAAAGGATGTAGTCAACCTGGGAGCTACACATTTAATTCTTGGTGATTAGCTGCAAAGCAACATGACATATGGATCCAAAGATTACAATAAAACATTTCCAAAGTTTGAAATAAAGGATGCGCCCAATTATTATGTATTATATACATGTATTTCCATTTTGGGACGTGAAATCTTGCTGGAGCCTACACCCATCTCTCATTGGGCAAAAGGCAGGGGTTGGGCAAAACCCTGGCTGCTTGTATAATCAGCAGAAATCCTTTAAAACGTAACACAAAAAATCTTTTGCAGTATTTAGTTCAGCAGATCCTTCTATAGTCGTGGAGGTTAAGTTGCTTTTACAACTTTAAGGATTGTTTGGTTTCTTGCTTGGTCTCTCTCCTTTTTTCTTCCATCATTACTTTCTTGAGTCTTTTAGTCACTTCTGCCATGATGTCAGCTATAGCTCTGGGAGGTATACAGTGATCCCTTATTTATCGCGGTTAATGGGGACTGGCGTCCCCCCACGTAAATCAAAACCCACGAACTGGAGCCGGAGCCCCCCGAGCCTCAATAATGTGTTTAAAATATGTTTAACAACCCCAAAAAAGTAGCGAGGCACTGCAGCGAAACAAGACAAAGGCTCAACTGTGGTCTTTCTGTTACCTTCACAGCCTCTGGTCTCTGAACCGTAGTAAACAAACTGCTGGTATTGTGCTATTTTTGGCTCATAATTAGCGGGTAACACGCTAACAACAATAAAACAAAAAGTCCGGTTTTCTCTGCATGGAACAGGCATTTTATTCTGGCACCGCAGGAACTTGTAACATCACACAGGTTGTATTGTTCGGCTCCTGTCGGTTAACAGAATGTAAATCTATACACGCTGGGCTGCTGTTGATGCTCACTCCACTTTTCATCTAACCCCGTTTTCTTCTGCCGTCCCACGACACACACACTCTATTACCCATAAGGCCACATCATTACCCATAAAGCTACCTTCTTAAAGGGGCCAGGCTGGCTCACAGCATTTTTTCACTGTGAGGGAACGCGCACAACATCCTGTGATGTTTCCGCGATTTTTAAAATTTTTTTAAATTATATTATATATTTCTGAAAAATCCGCGAATAACTAAAACCGCGGAACTTAAACCGCGAATTGGCAAAGAATCACCGTAGTTTCATTGTTGTTGATGTCTGACATAGTCCCAAAAAAAAAAAGTGATACACAGTTGTGCAAGAGACCGCTGGGACGGGAGTCCAAAGTCTTTCTGGTTTTTGGCAGTAGTAGGGACAGTAGACCTGGAGCATGAGGCAATGCTTCCTAAAAGTAAGCCCATAAACCTTCAAATTGAACTAAAACTAATATTTTAGCATGAAAGAAACTAATTTTACCTTAAGCAGCGCAGCATCCAAATTAGCAAAGAATTTTTTTCAAATCAGAGCCAAAAAAAAAAAAAAAAAAAATCAGCAGAACATTTCAGATGGAGCAGCAGAGAATCTAAGACTCTGAGAATGACGCATGGACAGTAGAGCTGGGCAGATCGATCCAAATATCGATAATATCGATACCAGTGATATTGATATCGAATGATACTCATGTAAAAAGATCGATACTAAAGCTTTTTTTTTCTTACCCACAAGCACTGACTGTTGCGAAGTGCAAATTCATTGAAGTCTGTGTCTGACACGTCGCTGTGTTCTCCTTCAGTCCAACAGAGTGTATCCAGGTAGATCAGAGTGGTCAATTTCAGCATCAATTCAAATTAACTTTCAAAGTACATGTTACTTAAGTGATAAGTTACTGGAACAAACTCAAAAAAAACATAATTAAGACCTTGAAATACCCCAGTACATGTCACGTATCCCAAAGGTGTTATCTAAGATAAAATATCATTAGATAATCTTTTATTTATCCAACAATGGGGAAATTTGTAATTATAAGCAACAGGAAAGTTCACTAGAAAACTTTTCTTGGTCGACTAGAAAATACATTATGAACAGAACAATTCAATTCAACTCCAAAGAATATTTACAGAAAAATGTTAATTGTGATAAATAAGTATTTTGCTGTCACCTATAGAGGGTTTTCACCTACGTCACGTTTTGGTCAGTGACCTGGATGCGCGGCCATCTTTGGAGGTACTCGGATGTAAACACACCGCTGGATTAATGCAAACGACTGTGGATAAAGGATGGATAAACCACAGAAAAGCTCTTCAAAAGGCATTACAGACGCAAAAACATACAGAGGACTTGGTCCACGGGAAAGGGAACGATATTCTGAAAAGTTACAGTTTGTCGGTGGTGCCGATCCGTACGCATTAGCTGCCTCGTCTTGGAGCAATGACGAGCCGGAGCGCCTCCCTTCGATTGCATACCCCGACATTGTAAACTACCTGGTTTCTACCCGTCATTCCAACAGATGGCACCCAATCTGGGTCATCCTTTTGATAAAGATCAGACCTTTTACCTGGAATACAATGAGAAATATAGCACATTGTAGCTCTTACATTTTAAGAACTGTGTTGCTAGTGTAGCTAGGTGGTAGCTTGATATTATCATTAAACTAGAAATTAAGACCTTTTTCTCTTGATAATTGTTCATGTGAGAAATTAAGAGCTAACAACATTTCACTTAACTTACCTGATATGAAATGGGCCGAAAAAATTTGGATGTTGTCCAGATTTTTGCCACGCAGGTCTTGGTTTAGCTTTGCTAACCACAAGCGCCTCCTTTCCTTTAACAACTTCTGGCATTGTTCTTTCTGATTTTTAATAACCTTTGGAAGTCTAAGTGTCTCTCACGGTCTGTCCGGTTGGTACAGCCGAAAACACGGCAATAATTTACCATTTTTCAAATGAAGACGTCCAGTGTGTCCGCTTTGTTTACGTTGCCGCGTGCCTCCAAGATGGCGACTTGGATGATGCGCTGATGACGCGCCATGAAAACCCTCTATAAAGTTTGCTGAAATTGTATTCTAGGTTTTAACAAAATAATCCGAAGACGAAAATCACAAAAACACCGAAAGGCCAGCAGTTTCATGATAGATCAAGCTTAATATGAAAAAGTATCGGTATTGGTATCGGTATCGGTGATACTGGCCTTGTATTTACTTGGTATCGGATCGATACCAAAATTCCCAGTATCGCCCAGCTCTAATGGACAGAGTTACAACAACAGGCTCCAACTCCTGCATGTGCAAATGTGAGAAATTCATTAAGGTAACTTTATGGCGGACCATTATATCATACTTAAAAAGTTAAATAAAACAAAAACAAATTAGAACCTTTTAAAAGGACAATCTAGCTGTATATCTACATATAGCACACTTCCCCTTAAGTAATTGGTAGTCCTAATCATAGCTGAAGTTTAGAAAACTGCATGCGAAATCAGTTTGGAAAGCAGTCATTTGCTTTCTGACTATCTCTTGTCTGAACTGCTTGGCCAGCCCTCCACCCCCACTACACCCCACCCCCATGATGTCGCTTCAGCCCCCCCCCCCCCCCCCCCCCCCCCCCCCCCCCCCCCCCCCCCCCCCCCCCCCCCGAACAAACTTAGAAAAGAACGATCCTGCGGACCCCGAGAGCATGACGTCTCCAGTCACTGAAGCGATGATAAAGTCCTACGCGCTCATGGTCATGGTGATGGGCACGTTTTTTATCTATTTTTGCGGGATGGTGTGGGCTTTTTGCAACCCAAAAGTGAGCGGGGCGGAGGAGGACCGTGAGACTGGAGAGGAAACGGCGGAGCGAAGAGACCGCTGCTGGCTGTGCGATCAAAGTCCACAGCGGGACTTCAGGTGCGCCCCTGCACACCTGCCGGCACCGCCGTACACCTCCGAGGCGACCACACACACCACTTATGTCAACTTTGGGTATGATGCCGACATGATGTTGTCGTGACGATCATGGGATTAATAATGAGATGGAATATATATAGTAAAGTGAGGGGACTGAGATGAGTCTGATCAGACATTGCTGATTTTTATTATAACCTCTTTCCTCCACCTCTCCAAAAACAGTTGCACAGTCTGCCACAGCATTGCAGATACATACAGAGAAACAGCAAACCAAGCTTTAATCACTTAGAATCATGGTAACTTCTCTTGCTCTGCTGGACATCCTGACTTTCTTAAGGCAGTGAGTGATATTTTCTGGAACGGTCTGGACCACTCCTCATGCCTTAATGCCCTTGCACTGTGTGAGATGCATCAAGACTGTTCAGATCCCACAGGTCTTCTGAGAGGATGGTGGCTTTCCTTTTGTTTCTCTTTCACCTGGGTCCTCATGAGACGTTCCAGCTGTAATAATTTCTCAAACAGCAGCTCTGATGTTTTCAAATCAATATCCATCTGCAAAGAGGAAAAGAAGACACACGCATTTACAACATGAACTACTTCATTTGCTGTTTAAATATCATTTTTGATGGATTTTTTTTCCCCGCACCTTACGCGGTTGTGTGTAGTTGTGTCCAAACCCCGATGTTAAGCTGTGATACTTGGCATATGGATCCAGTGATTCAGGCTTTTGCCTAAATAGCCAGACCTGACAAGAAGAACAGAATTCAGCCCAAGAATTTATACTGAGCTGTGTCTGGAAAAATGGAGTTTGTTTTTGACCTACCAGGGCTTCAGCTCCATTGTAAGGGGTCAGGGTGAAAGTGTTGGTGAACATTCTTATCTTTCACCATGAGAGGAAGATACATTTGGATTAAAACAAAACAAAACATTTTTTTATTGCCCTCATACAATAAGAAGTTGAACTTACTAGCCAAAATATGGGCATAAGCAGCGTCCAGAGGAAGCCCGGCAGGATGCTGTATGTGAGATTTGTCATCACAAAACCAGGACAAATGACAGTTGAGTACAAACCCTAAAATCAAACATACAACACGGTCACTTTCATCAACATCTCATGAAGTTATGAAAAGTTAGTCTTTCTAACGTGAGTCATACACAGGCAGGCTCAGCACATGAGAGCTGACCTGTTTGTTGTAGTGCGTGTTGAGAGCCAGGCTGAGCAGGTCCGAGGCATATTTGGAGGAGCTGTAAGACTGAATGCCTTTTTTATGTTGTACATCTTCAAGATTAAACGCCGAGTGGATGAGCGTTACTCGAGGAGGTCCAAACCAGCTGCGAGCTTTGATCCGTATGGCAGAGGACTGGCTCCAGCTCCCTGATCTGGACCAAAAACACGGGAGATCACCACGTCATTGTGAAGCAAGATACTTAACAGTTTGCTCTGAAACACAGCTGAGTAAGGCTGACTTTCTTTTGAATAAATAAAAGTAAATATGCTTAAAATTGCTGTGTACTGCCAATTTCTTTTCATGCAAGAATGCACATCAATACTTATGTGTCAAATTGAAAAGTTCAGATTTTATTTTTTTTTTTAACAGTGACATCAGTGCAGTACTGCTTCTTCTAAAGACGTGGCTGGCAATTAAAATTTGTGAATATAACTCTTCAATGGGAATTCAATATCAAGATAAAACCACCTTCAAAAGCAGCGTGAGCAGAACAATACCTGTGCTGACCTTGTAGCTAGAACACTGGGTTTTAATTTTTAATGAGCATAGTTGCTAAGTGACAGAGAGATCCAGTATCACCCTCCCCTCTCTCTTTTTTTCCCCAAAGACAAACGGCTGACAAGTGTACTTCTCTCTGTAGAAAAGTGGAGGCTTTGCAGGCATATTTGAATTTGTGCATCAGTCCAAAATACCAGACTATTCAGAAGTCAAGGCATTAGTAACTCACTAGAAGAAAGTGACCGAAGAGATTTGTTGCAAAAACCTCCTGCAGGCCATCAGGGGTGACACCATCTCTCTGTGTCAGAATACCCTCAGCGGTGGCAAACATAGTGATGACTTTGCTGCAATATAAGCATTACAGAGATCTGAGATCTGAGAAAGACAGCAAGTGATGTGTGGCATCATATTGAAATGCATGATAGCTTTTATGTACAAAAACAAAGTGTGTTACTGTAATTGAAATTTGGAGTTGTACCTGGAAAATATGCCTCTGAAAAAGGCCTTGACATCAAACTGTGGGTTTGGCATGATGCCTGCATTCAGGTAGAGGTAGTCCAGTCGATTATACCTGCAGATGGCACTGATGTTTCATTCTGTAGCTTCCTAAGGTACACATAGATTGTCGGTGTGGTTGTGTAAATCCTCGCACCTGAGCTTGATTTCCTGTGCAGGCGCTGATGACGGAGGAGATGCTGCTGGTGTCCAGCTGCAGCAGCTGCACTTGGGCTGCAGGATGAGAGGTGAGGAGGGCAGAGCGAGCAGCCTGGGCCCGGGACAAGTTCCTGCAGGCCAGACACAGCTGGAGACCCTCTGGGTCCTGGGAAAGGAGACGCTCACACAGCGCCAGCCCGATGCCACTGCAAGGAAATACTTACATTGTATTACTGCTATACTACCAAATATGATTTACAAGACTGAATTTGACTGGCCAAATTAAATTATGCTGAAAGAAATTCTAATAATTATTAGGAATTTCTCTCTTCAAAGATTTCAAAAGATTCAGTAAATGAAGATTATAGAAATAATGAAAATTTCCTTGGCTATCTATAAGGGTGCAGAAGGTCTCTGAATATAAAAGCCCTTAAAGATTGAGAGGCCATAACAGAGGCTGTAATGACATGAAACAAGTTATTACCTATTTGCTCCCGTCACCAAAACGACCTTTTTCATTTTGTTGAAGACCAAAAGTAACAAGTCAAGGAAGAAATAAAAGAATGAACTAAAAGTAGAGAGAACAACAGGTCTGCAGTCCGGTTCAAGGGGAGGTTTTTACTTCCGTGGAGCCATAGTTTAGCTCCGCCCATGTGTTTTGATTGGATACGCTGGGAGCAATCCAGCCAATAAGATTCTGAAGCGGGTCACCTCAGTTTTAAAGCACCACCCACACAGACGTAATGGAGTACTCATTACAAATAAATGACACAGGAGCTGTGATCGAGTTCCCTGTTTACATTTTATTTGTGTGTGTGCGATTTTTTTTTTCTATCAAGGTTTATACATATAAAAATTCCCACTGAAACAATCATGAGTGAGTACAAACATGTTATAAAACTAAACAAATAAAAATTTGAAAAGGCTGCCATTATATTTTCAGAGCTACACAACTTCACTTCAGCTCATTGCAGCAACACTAAAAGGACTGAAAATTTCCTAGAAAGGTGTTTTCATATGAAAATATGTCATTTTTTCCCTGCCCTAATAAGATTATCTTCTACAAAAAAGCTGTAAAGGTCTTACATTAGAGCAAACATAACAGCCACTGATCTGTGTTCTGTTTTCCAGAAAACAGAGATACATGACAGATTTTGGGGGGGGCGTAACAAATCAAAAGCAGCAAGAATCCAAAATGAATCAATAAAAAGAAAAGCACTTAAATGAATACTGATTACTAAAACCTGCAGATGAGTCATAAGCTGTGTTGCATTTGATTAAACTTTCTTTATGAACTGACTTGAAAGTAAGCTGTATTAGCCACACTCATTCCAGTCAAACCCATCGTTTATGGAGACAGTTCTCATTTCATCTGCATTTGTGATGTCAAAGGAGGTCAATAAACTTCAAAAACCCACTCACTGACAACTTTCCAATGATGCCAACTGTAAACACTTACTGCTGACCCGAAACAGCACACAACCAAGACACCACCTAGATTCCTAATAAACATACTGCAAAATCTCACAACATCCTGCTTGTAGGAAGAGTGTGCTGCTAATCTGAGACAATAAAAAAAAGACAATAAAAAAATGTAACTGGGAAAAGTTTCAACATTAAATCAAATTTTACACTCCAGTTAATAAGCAAATTATTACACAGATGTCAACAATACATAAAAAGAGCAAACACATGTAAACAATATAAATATTAATACAAAAAATTATATTTGAGATTTTAAATTCATCTACTGACAATGCACAGTCATATACACCTTATGGTAACATCACTGGAGAAAAATGAAAAGCAAATGAAAAAGACAAAGTAACTGGATATTTCTTTGTTAATATTCTATCCCTAAAGCCCTAAATGTGTGGAGTGTTTCTGAAAATAAGATGAGATGCTTGAAAATGATGAAATGTAACAGTAATCAATGATCCGCTGGACTTTCCTCTTCTACATTCAAGCAGTCTTCCAAAAGGAAACACAAGAAAGTTCTTCAACAAGTACTTTACTGTCAGTATTTCAAACACTGCATTGTGGGAAATTTAACAACTAACAGCAAATGAAATATACATAACATTTCAAAAGTGCCAAATGTCACTTGCTACATAAAAATTCTGGTTTCCTTGACTCATGTCCAAAACCACAGTTTGTGTCTTTAAGCGTGCCTGTTTGTGTTTGAAAGATGGCAAAGTATAAAGGAGTTTGTTTTTTTACAATTCACTTTTTATAACTTTAAAACATAATTGTGTTACTTGGAAACAAAATGAAACAATGAAACATAACAAATGTCTTTGGTAACCCATTTTCCTAACGTTCTGAGTCCATTTCCATGTTTGTACCCCCCCCCCCCCCCCCCCGTCTCCCTGTTGAAACAAGATAGCTTAAACCTGGACCGTGTCTGCTGCTCTTGTTTTGCATCACTTCTTCCAGAGATGAGCAGACTGGAAATGACTGTCTGAAACATTGCTCTTGCTTAAGGCTGTAATTCCAGGAGGGCTCTGTGAATTTCCTGGAAACTGGGCCGCTCCTTTGTATTCCTCCTCCAGCAGCTCAGCATAATCTTATAGAGCGAGTCTGGACACAGCACAGGTTGAGGCAGGTAGATCTGCAAGACAAGATGCAAGAAAGTAAGTAAGTCTGGGACTCCGTGGCGCTCACTGGTTCAAGAGACGCTTGTGATCATGCTCACCTGTCGTTTTTGGTCCCTGAAAAACTCCCCTGTGTTTTCTATCACTTGCTCATCAGTGAGCTGAGAGTAAGGTTGCTCCTTGCAGAAGTTTAAAATCTCCCACAGGGTCACTCCAAAGGCCCACATATCGCTTGCTGTGGTGAACTTCCCCTGCACAAGAAAAGATGAAAAGAATACTTTCTTGCACTAGCTTACAGGATATACAGAGAAATCACACATTTTAGAAGCGCTTCTCACCAGCAGGATGCTCTCCCATGACATCCAACGTATAGGCAGCACCGCTCTGCCTTGGATGCGGTAGTAGTCTCCACTGTACAAGTTCCTGCTCATGCCAAAGTCAGCTATCTTTATTGTGTATTTTTTGCCCACCAAGCAATTCCGCGTGGCCAAGTCTCGGTGGACGAAGTTCAGAGAGGAGAGGTATTTCATCCCAGAGGCTATCTGAGTGGCCATGTAGCACAGATTACTGAAGCTAAAGAGGAAGCAGGAGACACATTATCAAGTACAGCAAAGCAAAAAAAAAAAAAAAATCCTCTCTGTCCAGGCACTCACCTGACAGTGGCTGCGTTGCTGAGAAGAGCAAGTTGGCCCTCAGGGTTCATGGCGGGAGAGAAATTGATTGAGATCTCCATTCTCCATGTACTCTGTGATCATACAGAGAGGGTTGCTGTAGATGCACACGCCCAGCAGGCGTATGATGTTAGGGTCCTTCAAACGGGACATGATCTTTATCTCTTTAAGGAAGTCATTCCTGCAAACAGAAAAGCAAGTTACAAAAGACACGTAGAAGATTCAAATGAACTCCATATTTACTCTCTTATTTCTTTTCAGCTCCAAACACAGAAGCACGGCACCTCGCGTTCTTATTTGCATCTGAGCGGAGCATCTTCACAGCCACTAAGACTGGTTGGTCCTTGGGGATGTCAAACAAATACTCTTCATTCATAAACTCCTGCATTCCCTCTGCTTCACACAGATGTACCTAAAGCAGAGACCAGGAGAGTCTGAACTTGGATTGTGCTTTTATTTTACTAAAGTTGTAACCTTAGCAGGCAGTCAAATGACACACACCTCTCCAAACTGGCCTTCTCCCAGCTTCTCTTTGAATGTGAGCAGTTGTCTTGGGAACTCCTCCACAGCAACATCCTTCCCTGACAGCAGGTCCATGGTTACAGCTGGGATGGCGTACGTGTTGCTTCCAGTCACGCCCTGCAAGTTTACAATGTCTGCTTCTGCATAGTGAGGGACCCCATCTTGGATCACAGTGGTAGTGGTAGACTTGGAGGTCGCTGTGCCGGTTGAAGCTGGAACACAACACAAGACACCGTACTAGAATCACAACACTATGAAAGTGTTTTTCCATGGCTATCACTTTAAATAGAGCTCTGAGCTCTTTGCAAACTCCGGCAGCTTACATATGAGGCGTGATGGCTCCTGGTAGTCTGGACCAAGAGGAAAGATGCGCTCATATGCAGAATTAGACTCTGGTTCACTGGTTGTACTTGACTGGTTGGGATTGAAGCTGAATGGCTCACTCTGTATTGACAAACTAGCAGTTAGTTCATCGTCCAGCATCCGACGAGAGGCCTAGAATAAAGGACGTGGGGGGTGAAGGAGCAGATCTGACCACCTCCCAGAAGAAAACGTCAGCAGATATGTACAAAATAACTTAAGACCTATTAGACTGTGGTTTGCGTCAGGTATTCTGCTGAGTGAAAAACAAAGAACAAGCTCACCTTCTCCAACATCTTCTGCCACACCTGCCTCCACAAGATAATTACAATGATGGCCACAAGGATGAAGATGATGGCCACTAAACAGCCAATCAGAATCCGGGTGTTGCTGTCATCTACTTTATGGGTGGGATCATCTTCTAGAGAGAGACAAAGAAGAGACAGCTTTTAAAGATTTTGAAAGGACTGTAGTCGTTTCATGCATGTGATAATACTTTCTAATTAATTCAAAATTTTCAGTTCAATTTGACCTTTTGTGAAATGTTTAACAGTAGAACATGTGTCAATAAGTAACAGTTATCGATGTCCTATATCTATGAAAGAATTTCATTTTGGTGGGGGAAATATAATCTTGCTAATGCAGATGCTGGATCTGTGAAACAACTTAAAACTAGAGTTAGAAAAGTCAACAGGCATTTGGCATGACACACCTGATTGAAATTTATAGAGATCCATCAAATGTTGAAATTGAGAAACTTTGTTTTTATTTTTCATTTTTGACAAATGTGTGTTCATTCAATTTAATAAACATAAATTATTACACTTTGTTATGACTGTTAAATGCTGACATAGAGCTGCTGGGTATGACTGAAAAAAGATCCAATGTGATTAATTGCCAAGCATGTCACAGAGATTTTTACTGAATATGTCTATTGTTCGTGGTATAATGTACATATTGGTGTGAGTGTGTATGAACACTGTGATCTCTTGCCTGGTTGCATGTTGGTTGGAGGTCTTGTCTTGGGTGGAGCCAGTGTTGTGTTGTACATGGCTGTATCTAAAAGAGCACAAGACAAGAAGTGATCTCATCAAACTCAAGAAGAAATAGCTTCTACCTGAAGGTTGATAAATATTTGCTTCAGTTAAAACAGTTTAAATATAAAAACGTCAAACATGTAATGAATTTCTTACAGTAGTAAGACATTATGCATGCAGTTCGTTATTGTGTACCTGACTGGAAAGTGATCTCACTGAACAGCATCCAGGCATCAGCAAAATAGAACTGGCAAGTTATGGCACTAGCCATGTGATTGGCCAGATTGACTGTGACAAAGCGGGCGCTTGGATTCTTCTCATCCTCCACCGGGCTGAAGGAGAGAGGTGTGTCCTCCCAGTCTGAGTCTGAGCGGAAGTAACAGACCACTTGTCGGAAGGCCTTGATGTGCTGAGAGAACATGTTGTTGCAGTGGACCTGGACGCACGTGGACATTTTCAGTACATCGTTTCAGTACAGTGGCAGACAGCGCTAAGCGCTGGTGAAAAGTATTGGTCTTGTTTGATCAGGAATCTCACCTTCATGGAGGTAAAGTTTCGTGTACGGTCAAACTCAAACATTATTTCAACAAATCCACTGGGGAAGCTTTCATTGTTCCAGCCTACATAGTCATACCCCGGCCACGCATCGTAGATGTGACTTTTTGTAAAGTCGTCCTGACCACACACTCCATCAGTCAGTTGGCCCAAGCCCTCGGTCATGCTGGGAAAACAGAAAAGCAGAGTCTCAGCTCATCTGTCAAAAGGCTGAACTGCAGGGCATTCAAACACTAGGTGGCAGCGTTACTAAACAAATTCCTCAGTTAAACGTTTGGCTGTCATATTGTAATACAGGCCATTTTCTTTTCCTCCTGCGCTTTTTCCATGACAGAGAAAAAAACGTTCTGTGTCATGGAGGACATTATTCACTGTGCTGTAGCCCAAACCCAACTATCACCAAAGCAGGATGATTGATTCATTCCGGTTTTGAAATGTAAAATGTAAAAATGGTTGACTCAGTCATTCCCCTGAGGAATTGCCCAACAGTTAAGCTCCATGACCCGCTCGCCACCGTTTGTCTTTTTGCTTTCACCATAGTGACCAGGAAACAACATGGTGAAGAGGGAAAACACTGATGAAGGGAGACAGGGTCACTGAGTTGATGCAGATAGAAAGGAAGATGGCAAGGGGGTATTTAAAAAAGCCCTCACATACCTGTGGATAATCGCTCCATCATAGACAGAGTCGTTGAGATAAACAGGGTGATCAGACAGTCTCATCTGTTCTCCTGCTGGAGAGTTGTACGAAACAAGACCATCTGTGAAGAAAAGTAAAAGCTTCACTTTTAAAATGTGTCTGACTTCTCAACTCCAAGGACGTTTTGTATGTCCATCACTCATGTTGGTAAGAATATTAATGTTTAGCAGAGTTATGTGGTGGAAGCTGTAGAGTTTGAGGTTAACATAGTTACCAATGTGCCGAGTTGCACACAAGATTAGTGGAAATTTACAATTTGGGAATTACAAAAATAAAAGTATAAGTGATCTGGGATAACCTTCCTAAGCATCAGGACAAGGAGGCAGAGTGTATATGTTACATTTATGAACAAAATGGGGGAAAATGACTTAAACAAGGGCTCTTGTGTTAGTTGTAACTATATGACAAGCTGTCTGCTGCCCACAAGGTTCAGTTTGTCCATGAATTCTGAGGCGGCGCAGGGAAAAAAGAAATCATAGACACAGGGGATAGGAAGAATGAATAATACTGTACTTATACTTAAAAAATACTAACCTCTAACAGGAACTAAGGCATTCTTAAAATGCTATAATTCTCCTGTTTACTTTTCTTCACTGTCCTCTTCCAGCTGAGATTTGAACTGGGTGTCCTGATGCTGTGACGCCAAGGCACAACCATGACACCACCATGCTGCCAACCCCTGCGGCGTTCCTGACAAATATTTCTTCCACACTGTATTTTCCAAAAATCATTCTTCCACCGTATTCCAAAATAGCTGAGACTCAAGACTTTTTATGCTCTATTTATTTTTTTTACTGGCATGAAAAGCACGTGGTATGCTGGGACAGTTTTAAAAATGACACTGAGCAGGTTGAGGGACAGAGAGCAATGAGAGGACATCAGCTATCAGTCTTTCCCCAAATGAACCTAAACACAGTTTAATTTGACGCATATATGTGGAAGAAGAAGGGGCTATAAAAAACGTAACCAATATCTTTGGATATCATTTGTAGCATATGTATTAAACACACAGTAGTTGTTTAAGCAGTGCCCTTTTTATGCAAAGGTAGCTGATCAGCTGATCTTCTCTTACGGTTTACGGTATTTGCATCACATTTTGTTACTTGTACTTCCTTAAATTTTGTTTTACTGACAGTTTTGTTCTTCACCTCCATGAACCAAAACTTACCCAGCCACTCACAGCCATACAGCTCCACCCTCATGCAGACATTCATGGAGTGGTCTGTGACAGGCATGAAGCGAACAAAACGAGCAATGATGGGCGGCTCCAGATCCTTGAGTACAATGTCATAGGCATTTCTGTTACCCTCAATCACCTACAAGTAAAGCAAAGATAAAGACACGAGTGACTAGAGAATCAGTATCAGTATAATAACAATGTCATAGCCCCCCCTTAAAATTAAAGACCCAATGAATCATCTATACAAGGTCACATGAGGTACTAGTGATGACAGGCCATAAAAACAGACTTTGGCTAGTGAGTTGGTAATAAAGGTCACAGTAGATTATACACTCACTTCCAAGCTGGAATAACTGGGGTTACACCCGAACCATGTGGCACTGACTCACAGTTTGAATTAGGCCTACCTGTTTTCCCTGCCTGTTTCTCCACGAGATCCAGCGGCTGCCATCCCGACTGTACTTTATCTTGTACATCTGAGCGAACTCATTCCCAATGCCTCCAGCGTGACGACCCTGAGTGCCCACAAGGGTGATGAAGTGGAGCGAGCGCAGATCGATCTGGAGGAACTCCTTCAGGCTGTCTGGCTCCGTTATCTCCGGACACCACGCACCATCACCCTCCTCAAAGTGCAACCTGGATAGAAAAACAGGGAAAACATGAAAGAAAAAAAAAGCATCATGTGAATTTCACATTTGATATCCAGTAAAAGAAAAAAAAAAGGAAAAATTGGAAGGGAAAATTAGGACAGAATGAAGAGAAAGGGGTGAGAGGAAAGTAAAAGTGAGTGCAGTGGGGGATTTCAGGAGTTAAAGCCTTTTATAAAAACAACTTAGTGAAAGGCTGGATCGTAAAGCCATCTTAAAGTGTTAATTTTGGGCAACAGTCTGGTGAGGGAGAGGGGGAGCCATTCAACACTTATACAGCCAGGACGGACGGGAAAAGTGTCTTAAATCATTATCCTAATACCCAGCAAGGGCCACCCACGTTTTACAGCACACATGCACTTGTACACGCATGCTAATTTAAACATATGGCAGCAAAAAGGGGGGATAGCATATCCCATTTTGTGGTTTACTGCAAATAAAAGAGGCAAACCCCTAAACCCTAACACCCTGATGAATAAACCGCCCACGTGCACAGTCATTATTAGGGTATACACGGTATGAAACATTAATGGGTTTGTCTGCTTGTGAGACATACCTGCCGTATCTAGCAGCAGTGGATTCAGACCACTGGCTGGAAGCAGAGATGTCCTCGTCCAGTATCTGTCCTCCCGACATCCCCAAAGGATACCGACACACACCTGAGACACCACAACGAATTTAATGAGAAGGATGTAATTATGAACAGGGAAATAGATACGTATAATTGTGTAACTCATGAAGCTGTTACGTTGGGCAGAGAGCAATAAAATTGAGACAGAATTCACACAATATTTTGTGAGCTGGAAGACTAATTGCACAAAAAGCTTTCTGTTTTACCAGAGCTTTTAAAGGCAGTATTTCTCCATTCTCTGTCACTCACGTGGCTCCTGCTTTGTGTTTGGTTAATATTTGCTTTATTTTCTGTTTAATTAGGAACCCTTATTCTTCTTTGTGTTTTCTGTTTAGTTTTGCTTCCTATCTGTCTTTCAGACTTGTGGTTCCCTACAGATAATCCAGTTGTTTATTTGCTCCCACTGTGTTTGCTCTCCCAGTTTTGTTCACTGTCAGTTTATTATCATCTTTGTTTTGGTTTGTTTTTAGATGATTTTGTTCTTCCAACAAAAACTACACATTTTGGCGCTGCCACCAACCATTCAACACAGTTACTCTTTTGATTTGTTTGGGGGAAAGCCAGAATTACTCAGTAAAACCTTTGGTTCAGATGCAATAGGAAGACACAATACTTTTTGATTGCTTCCTTTTTTTTCCCTACGAAAGCAGCTTATGAAATAGTTCTACTATGATATGAAATTTAGCAATCATTTAGTAGACATTACTGAGACTAAAGTGGAGAGGTTGGTGGCAACTAATTTCATTTACTGAAGGACAATAGTTAAGAAATACCTTGTAACTTATTTTATTTACTAATAATATAATCATCATATTTCTGTTTTATAGCACTAAAGGTTCACATTTTGCACTATCTACACAAAAAATAATTGACAAATTTAAATATGACCCATTTTTTAAAAAAAAATATTATATAGACTTAATGGTATAATTGTGCAGCTGTTCAATTATACGATGACCACTAACACTAAAACTAAAATAAGATTTCACACTGGCTCATTTAGTTGATGAAAACTCAACCAATTAGCCAGTTACCTTATATCCTTAGTCCAGAAGAAAACAAAATGTATTCCTAGCATTTAAATAGCTCACAAACGAACACATTAAATCTTCTCTGTGTATTTCTGTACAATAAATAAAATAAAATAAAAAGCTGTTGCTCTACAGTTTGACTTTTTCATAGATAAGCTGAAACCACTGGGCAGCAGTTGCCATGGAGCAGAGATGCTGAGCTAAAAGCTAAAAGCTACTAGCTACTAGCTACAAGTTACTAGCCTCATAGACCCAGGGTAAATCATGAAGTAATTTCAATTCTGTCACAGCTGCATGTTACACCTGTTAAAAAAAAAGGAAAAAAGGCAGCATAAGAATAAATCAAAACCATACAGTAGCAGAACAAACAGATTATGATCACTTTAAGGTAAAATCTTTAGTTGTTCTCTAGCGTTGGTTGAAAGTAGCCACTGTGTATGATTTCCAAAGGACATACTGGGCCTTTTTATTTTATTTGGAAACAAAATAACTCGAGATAGTATGTTTTTGATGACAGCACCATGTTTAATTGACAAATGTTCCTAAGTATGTTTTTTTTTTCCTTGCACTCTTCATACAGTCCACATGCACTCTTCTGTGACCAACCACAGTGCTGGTTTGTGTAAAAATTTGAAACCGGTAGTCAAACATTTCTCCTGGAGACCTATTTCATTCCCAGTTTATGTCAAGAAACCTGAAAAACGGTGATGGATAATGCAGGGCGTTGGAGTGGGGTAGTGCTGTGGTGTGACTCCACCAACACACACACACACACACACACACACACACACACCTGGTCCTCTCATAATAAGATGGATCCTTTCAGTGCCAGAAGAAACATCGCTGGTATCAAACACACACAGGGATGTTAGTGCATGTGTGTGTGTTTGGTAAAAGTGGCTGGTATAACTACATCTCGCCCCCACTGTGCGGTCAATCGAAGCAATGCGCCCTCTGTTTCCTGTATGCCATTCCACCCACTCATCATCTTTCTTTTTCTCTTCTCTCTGTCATGTTCTCCTGTGTGGTCTCTGTGTGGTCTGTCTCCCCCAGTGGTTAGATTAAACATATTGGTGTGCTAAGTTAGCAATAACATGTAATATCACGTATATTATCGTCTATTCATGAACTCACAAATCTATGCGTATTTCTCAGGGCATTTCTCGTGTGTTAGAGGGACCTACACTTAAAAATCAAGCTGAGAGGACGTAACCACTGTTCAGCCTCATTTATGCATTAAAGATCAGTTGGAAAGACAATATTTCTCTGTATGCAACTGCACTAGCTACGCTGGAGGTGGAAGCTAAAGGGAGTGTGACCCTGTTGGCTTGGCCCCTTGACTCAAAAGAAAAACCTTTGAGATGGTGCCAGCAACAGCAGAGCTTGAGGTTCAAGACCTTCTCTGTCTCTCTCACTCTTTCATTTTCTTTCTCTCCCTGTGATTCTCTTCCTCTTTTCTTGATCTCCTGCAAATATTTACTTGAAAGTCAAAATGTGGAAACGCCTGAAAACTTGGATTGATGACTTGATACGCTGCTCACATGTCTCCTAACTGTCACGCAGATTCAAAAAGGCATTCAGGATTCAGCCACGCGCACTCATGCAGGCCTGGCAGCTCATCTGCCCCCCTTTACTGTCTACCTCTCAAACTTTTGTTTGTGCTGCTCTCGTTATTTCAGATCATTTTTTTGTAATTAACTGACCACATAATCAAAACCACCCCACCCATTTCAACCTGTTAGTACTATCCTTAGCATCATTACTGAAATCTAACCCTGTCATGCCATACCCAAACTGCAAAAATGGTATTCTAAATCAAAATGAAATTGAGTAAAGATTAAAATCTGATTATAAAATGATTATAAAATGAAGGACAAAACAGGGGGCTCCTTTGAGGACGATGTATCTTCAAAGGCTCTGCCTGTACATGCAGATCTCCCAGTGGTTTCATTACTCTGTGTTTGGTTTCAGTATTTTAGAGCTCACCTAAGGAGCTATTGTTTTAAGATAATTTTAAATCAGTGCTGTTTTGTGCTTTTTAATTGTTCTTTTTTCCAGTGAGGCAGTGATGTGTTTGACACAACTTTTGTGCTTGCTGAATGCCATACCTGTCAAGGTTTGGATTTTAAAAAATAAGGGAAACTTTTCTGGCGCCCGCCGCGAAGCAGTCCCACCATCCCAACCAAGCTCCAGTATCTCTTACATTTTTGGTGTACAAAAAAGCTAAAATCACAGCTACACTACTTCTTTATACTTCAGCCAGCTCTTTTGTTTCCTGTGTACCATTAATGGACAAACTGATCAATCCAGGTGTGTCTGATCATTGCTGTGAGGTCAGACACACCTGGATTAATCAGTCTGTCAATTAATGGCACACAGGAAACAAAGCAGCTGGCTGAAGTTCAGGAAGTAGTGCAGCTGTGCATAAAGCCACATTGACATAATGTGAACATTCATTATAGCCTAAATGAAAACACAAAAGGGGTAAATATGAAGAGTATTTATTTGGAGGGATTTGCATATTTTTTGTTCATTTAACATTGCTTGTATTTACATTTACATTGGATTTTCATTCCACGCATTGTTTTCATTTCATATTGCTTTTACAGTTTTTCATCTCACTTCACGTGACTTTTCTTTACTCTTTTAATGACTTGTTGTACTCATTTGTTGCAGACTTTGAATTCTTTATGACTGTTTTGAAAGGAGTGTATTTGTGGACTGGTTCAGAGTAGTTTATTTTACATGAGAGAAGAGCGCAAACAGTTCTGTTGTCTAACATCCTATTCTCTGTAACAATCTTTGTTTTCTTCAGCGCGCTGTCACTCATCAGATGTCACACACTAACCTCATGACATCTACCACCTACAGGACCTGTATTAGCTACTATTGTGGCAGTTATCATGCGAGGCAAGTGACAGATCTCAGATTGGGAATGTTTTTTTTTTCTTTTTTACTCCCCCAATGCGGTATTATTATTTTTCAATAGTGCAGGTTAAAATACGGGAGATTTACGGGAGAGAAGAGTAAAATACGGGACTTTCCCGGCCAAAACGGGATACTTGATAGGTATGTGAATGCACATGCATATGCAACCACACACACACAAAAAAAAAAAACAACAACAACAAAAAACAAATCCTAAAACTAGAATTTTATGAATCGCTGATTCATCATTCTCAGATAGTACAGACACATACAGAAAGAAGAGGTACTTTCCTCCACTATATGTCTTCTGACAAAGCTGGAATAATTTGAGTCATGGTGGTTTTTATATTATTTCAGTGCTCGTATCAGCTATGCAAATACAAAGGAACAAATAAGAAAAAAGGGAAGCTTCCCGGTGAGTAGGTACAACTGACCTTATTATTCCATAGTTTCTTATGTTCATCAAACTACCCAGCCCACTTTAAAGAATCCGGCAGAACTGTGGTCCAAAAGAATCTTGTGAGATGCACATAGGCACAAACATGACAGTTTGGGGGGAAACACAGTAGACATCTGGGTCACACTCTAAAATAAATGAGTATCAGAGTCTTTAACCACATCCTACTGAGACTGAGAGAGTGGGAGAAGGGTTAAAATATGTTGTGCCGGATGTGTGACCGCTCTTCGAAAAGCTGGTTTTTTATGTGTTTATTTATCTACCCAACCCACTCAGAGGTGACCCCTGGGGCCAGCTGTGGGGGCAGTCAAGAGTGCACATTTGGAAGTATGGTCACATATACAGGTTTATCTCACCACTGCATTTAAGCACAACATCTAAAAATATTCCTCCTGAGAGAAGTGGACGAATAGCAGCCTTGTGCGGTGGACAAATAAAGAGCACAAGATGAAGAAGTAATGGACCAAACCTCTCTCTAAACTCTTGATCTTTGCCGCACCCCAGCTAGTGAAAAGCAGGCTTGTTCTGGTGCTTATAGTTCAGTTCAATGTTCAGTCACTGACCCCACATGCTGTACGCACTCACACGTGTACACACACACTGTTATGGAAGTTTATGTTCACATAAATTCCCGTATACATGTTATAGGGGGCCCATGTTGGTTAGATTACTTGTTAATGTGTTTGTTACGTTAACATGTAACATTGGTCAATGTACAGTGGCCAACAGTGAGTTACTGCTCAAAATCACTGCTCAGGGCTTTAAAGTTGGACTCATCAATGTTCATGTCGGCTCGAGAAACTACATGCAATAAACTGTAGGGCTGTTGCATAATCAGATTTCTTTTCTACAGTTATAGTTTCCAGCCCTGTGATGGACTGGAGACCTACCCAGGGTGTACCCCACCCCTGCAGCTGTTATAGGAGGGTTTCAAAGATATCAATTGTTCCAGCAATGTAAAACTTTTGAGTAAATGCTCATGATATTGTCATTCTTGTAAGTGTGAAAGATTAAATCATAAGTTCAGATGAAGAGCGATTCTGGTGAATGTGTTAGAAACGAACTTTTGTTGATGTCACCGCAGACAAACTTGTGGCTCGTTACAAAGGTTTGCAGCAATATGGGTTTTTACACCACACAACCTTTACATTACATTACTACCTTAGTGGAGGTGAGCCTTTTGGGTTCATGTATCTAATCTTTTTTTCTAGATTTCTTAAACACTCATGTTTCTGAACACTTTGACTCTAGAAGTAATTAGTTGCTTTACAATCTCTTTGTCTTTCAGCTGATTTTGACATGTGGTTTAATTGATTCAACAAGCTCTGACAGTGTATACATATATATTCCTCTGTATTAGACGGAAAGGGAGACAAAGTAATTGTCGAAAGAGTGTTTTGAAGCCATCAGTCCATCAGTTCAGACACAACTGTCTATAAATGGAGATGATTGGTACTGCAGGTATTCTTCCTAGTAAGGGCATCCAGCCAAAGACCAAAGACAAAAAGTAAAGAACCTGTAGCGTTCTGTTGTGGGTTGGGGACATCACTGGAACTGGCAAATATCCCTGTTCATGAGCCTAATATACTCTCATTAGCCATCAAACAGGCAGGGCATACCTCTCAAAAAAAACTCTACTGAAGATATCAAATTTCCCAAAGAGAACCTTGTCATAGCACAATGCTACTAAGAAAATGTTATGTGGACTCATGAAACAAAAGTTGAAGGTTTCAAGAAGAATACTCAGCACTAGCTAGGACCCAAAAAAAGGCAGTTTTCTCAGTGATGAAGTATGATCATTATGGTTTCACATATTTTAGCTGCAGCAGGATCTGGAAAACTTGCTGTCAATGAAACCCATCAATGAAAGTTTATTTTAAAAAAAAAAAAATCCAACAGGATGGCTGTTAAACATATCAGAGGAAAAAGGAAAATCCACCTTTTGGAGCGGACCCAGGCAGAACCAAGACCTTAACCCTGCAGAGATGCTGTGGGAGAGAGCTGCTCACACCGGATCACACCAGGTAAGTGTGTCTGGGCTGAAGCAGTTCTGTAAAGAGGAATACCCAAACATTTCTCCAGAAATTGTGCAGCTTTGATCCAGAGCGGCCAAAAAGCATGCATAGCTATTAAACCAGGGGTTCATTCACTCCTTCCTCAAGCACGGCAGCAAATTATACTTGTTTGGGTTATCAGCTTTAACAGATTGTGTTTGTCTATTAATGTGATTTAGATTAAGATCTGATGGCATTTTTTGGCAGATTAATATAGAAAACAGGCCAATTCCAAGAGGTTCATATACTTTTTCTTAACACTGTACCCTTCAACTGGATTCATCCAATCACTCACCTGTTCATTCATTTACTCAAGATATACTTTGAACAGTCCCTGAAGAAGGCTGCACAACTGCACTACTACATAATATTTGGCTCCTTTGCCCAGGCCTGTGCTCATGTCCTCACCTCCTCCATCTCCACAGTGAAATAAAGTTCGCCCACTCACAAGTAAAATGGGAAAGACAGGGATGGTATAACTCCATTGCTTGGGAATGTTAAATAGGGGAAAGTTGGCATCAGTCAACATCTCAGCTAAATTCAGCCACGAATATTTCCAGACTGTGGAAAAATGACCCTCTTCTCAATGCAGCAGAACTAAAGTTTTAGAATTATAGGTGGATGCATCCTGCTTTTCTTTAAACAGTGGACAAGGTTTTGTTTTTTGTTTTTTTTTCTTCAATAATCAGTGAAGATTTCTGAGTAAAGAGCTTTATTTATGTCAGTTTTTTTTAATACAAAACATTGTGTTGTATGGTGAACTTTGTTGAACTTTGACCACAATGAGAGACACAAACAGCTCTTTCCATGACTTATGAGTGGTCAAATATTGGAATCGCGCAACACACACACGCATCAAACGCGCACAAAGGAGAGAAAAAGAGGAGAAAGACATAGCCTATTTGAATGGCCTTTCCTGCTGTCAGAATGTCTGGTATGCATTAGCCACAGACTCCAGTGGGATAGCTGGATCCACAGCATGAGTGTGCATGCAAATATATGCATGGAAGTAGACGCACTAAAGACATTCACACACCCGGACAAAAACAGGGAAACGGGAAGAGTCAAAAATGAGAGATGCTACTGAGGTCAAACAGTCAGATCCTAAATTGTTCTTAAGATCGATCAGTCATAAATTATGTGTTTTCATGTGAAATCTTAAAAGCTAAAAGATCTCATACATGGTTGAAATAAGTCAGATATATAACTATATAACAATATATGTCAGTGGACACAGGCATGAAAGTGACCACAGCATGTACATATCAGTTGACTTAAGCAACAGTCTATGGTCACTTTCCCAAACACCCAACAACTCCTTGTAAAACTGAGTCTGTCTGCTTTGGCTCAGTGAGAGTGTCTGGTTGTTTACATGTGATCTGTTCATATGCATCTTTGAGAATGATGTGGTGTAAACATCTTTTGTTGTAAACTTTTAAAAAAAAAGTTAATTTGCTTTGCTTTGCTTGAAAATTATATGTAGTTTTTCATTAGTACTGTTGTGTAATCTCCAAGATCTAATCCCCCACATTGTAGTTTCAGGCTGTCTCAAATTAAAACTAGACCTGAAGTGCTTAAACAAGGCATAATGTAATGTAAAAAGTTTTATTTTGAAAGTGAAAGTGGTGTGGTGGTAGGCCGAAGGATGTGGAAGTGATGGGGCATTTTTCTTCCACTGATATTTTTTTTCTTTTAATGCTGCTTGACAGAGTGAGGTCAGCGTGACCTCTAAACTCCATTTTAAGCAGTGATTTGTTAGGACCTAGATCTGAATATGTGTCATTCATTATTCTTTCATCAACAAATAAACCTTTGCCTGATGACACATGCTTTGACACTGAAATCATAAATAGCAGCCAAGCTCGAGGTCTTTCCTGGCAGATATCTGCTGTCCCTCCACTGCTTCTGTTATAACTAGAGGTTCGCTTTAGTTTCTATTTGATTACATCTCTACCGGCAAATGCTGCTACTCTATTTCCTTTAAAGAATAAAAAATAAATAAAAATATTGATTCCTTTTCATTGACATCTCAAAAACCACCCATAGAGAAGGGAGAAAGGCGTACACGCTGACATGAAAGCAGCCAAACCAGTTGGAGCAGACGACATGGCTCTCACAATGCTCTACTTATCACCACAGCAGTCTGCACTGCTGGACTGGAATCACAAATACAGAAAGCACCACCCATAACTCACTCAATAGTATTCCCAAACTATTGACCAGGATCTTATTGCGGCCCAAATACAGCCAGATCCTGAAGGGGACCAGAAAGGTTGATCATACTATGAAGACACTCACCGGGATTGACCTGTGATGTGACGGCTCCAAACAGGAGGAGGACTGTGAGCAGGAGGAAATGAATGTTCCACAGGTGCTTCATCCCAAATTTGTGTGAAGAGGCGGACTTGCAGCCTGAAAGAAAAGGCGGAAAAGGCAAGTTACACCAATGTCTGACAGACATGGGTCAAACAAAAAGCAAAATAAAATAAAATAAACAATAGGCTGCCTTCAGGATGGCTGCATTTTATTCTGTATTTACAACTCTGTGTTCATGGGAACCAAACATTTGTTTTTCGGAGTATGGGCGTTTAATTGGAAGCATGTTTTTATTTCACCCAGTAAAAGGCGCAATAATTACCAGCTAACAGTGGAATTTCCATTTACTGTGCTCTTTATCACTCTGAGAAAAAGCTTATTAAACTGGAATTGCAGTGATGTCTCAATATCAACCATATGAGGCAGAACAGTCCGGTTAATGTGCAGCCAAAATTAAACATTTTTATTATTGAGTTTTACAAAATGCACACGGTTTGTAGGAAATGGTGATTGGATAAGTAAATGGACAAATGCTGAAGAGAGAAGGAGACGCTGAGACACTGAGTTACAGACATGACATCAGCTGGAGAGACGCAGCGCCAATGAGCCACCTCCAACTGACCACTGAGTCCAACACCAGGACCAAACCAGTTTCAACTAGTTTCTGTCCACGTTTCAACAAAGAGATTGTCCAAATCAAGATGTTCAAAAAGAGTGACTGAACCAGAGAATGCTGGCATCTGTGGTGGCTTCACATACACCTTGTACAGTTACAGTTTTAGCACAAAAGCTTCTGAAAAGATTGCTTCATTCAGGCATCGTGAACTTTCATACATGTGTGTGAAAGAAGCAGCTGGAGTGCTTTTAATGCTGCTCAAAGTCTCAAACCGGAATATATATATATTTTTTTTTTCTTTCTTTAGGCCAAACCTTATATAAAACAACAGAATATTAAATTAAGAATGAGATGCAATCATGGTACTTGAAGCACTCATCTTTGGCATGTTTTCCCATACTGGAGCGTCTACGTGGACATCGGTGGGACAGTCTGGTCTCTTCAGTGCTTTTAATTAGAGGTGGGCGGATCGATCCAAATATCGATAATATCGATACCAACTTTGGTATTGGTATCGAATGATACTCATGTAAAAAGATCGATCCTCAAGCTTTATTTTTCTCTCCCACAAGCACTGACTGATGTGAAGTACGAATTCATTGAAGTCTGTTTCTGACGCGCTGTCGCTGTGTCCTCCTCCCCTCTTGTCTCGTCTTTTGACGTTGCACCGTCACTTGGCTCAGCTGCGGCAACCAAACAAGCATGCAGGTAGACCCAGCCTGGCCCCTCCCACGAGCCCCGCTGTATTTTAATCCCGAAAACAAAACAACGGCAAGTTGTGTAGTTTGTAAAAAGGCTGTAAAATACAGTGGAAACACAACAAAAGTATTTAAGCACATGAAAAACCATGTGCAAGAACAAAGAGCTGCAGAAACGGATAGAGGAGGAGAGACATCCCCTATTCCTTGACAGACTGCCAAGCTTTCAGTCCAACAGAGAGGATCCAGGTAGATAAGAGTGGTCATCTTCAGCATCAATTCATATTAACTTTCAAAGTTACTTAAGTCATATGTTACTGGAGCCAACTCAAAATTATAATTAAGACCTTGAAATAACCCAGTACATGTCATGTATCTCATTGAAAGGTGTTATTGAAGATAAAATAACATTAGATAATCCTTTATTTATCCCACAATGGAGAAATCTATTGAGTTAAAGCAACAGGAAAGGGCACACAGTGCAAACAAAAGCACACAAGTGTTGAAAGATATAATATCATAAGAGACTAGGAAAAAAAACCATTATGAACAGAATAATTCAACTCCAAGGAATATTTACACAAAAATGTTAATAGTGATAAAATATTTTGAAGTCACTTATAAAGTTTGCTGAAATTCTATCCTAGGTTTTAACAAAAAAATCCAAAGACAAAAATCACAAAAACACCAAAAGATCAGCAGTTTCAAGATAGATCAAGCTTCATAGGAAAAAGTATCGGTATTGGTATTGACAATACTGGCCCTGTGTTTACTTGGTATCGGATCGATACCCAAATTCCCAGTATCGCCCAGCTCTACTTTTAATGTTGCTTGTTAATTTCTCCAGCTAACCTGTGTGTCTCACATGGGCGTAACCACGCATTCTTTGGGGGGGTCGTGTCCCCCCCAATACTGGGAAAATACCAATCTGCCCCCCCCCCCCCAATATTATGTGTAAATATGTTAAATATTTCCTCCTTTTATGAAACCTGGCTCAACAGTCCGTCTCTTGTTATTTCCGAATATTTACCGATCAATTTATTTCCGTTTATAAGGAACACTAAAGTGTGTGACCACCCCCGCTCCCAGTTGTACACTTGGTTGCGCCCATTTAACGGCTCTCGGTTTGAATCGCCGGCTCCGACAGAGGAAACAATAGAGCGTTAACTGTGAAAGGATGGAGGGAGCAATGTCTTTACCCAAAAAGCAGAAAAAACAGGACATACGAAGTTTTTTCAGACAGTAAGCAACTAGATAGCTAAAGAGGAGTGATGTTGTCATACTGAGTGTGTTCATTTTTAATTAATTTGAAATATTTAACTTGTTAAAAAGGGCTCAGTTTGTTAGTTGAGCTAGCTAGCTTGAAGTGAAGAGACTGTATCATATGATATGATGTGTCTTCCGTGTGTGCTGCTGTTTTCTCTCTCTGTGTGTCGTGTGTATGTGTGTGTGTGTAACGCTAGTAATACAAGCAAAATATTCAACGTATCAAATTAAAAAGATCCTCAGGGTCAGTTATTGTTCTTCTGGTACAATAATAATATCTGGTCATAATGCAGGCAGCACAGAGAGACAGGGAGAGGGATGCTGTAAGGACAGACCAGACAGGGACAGTCTCTGAAGACATGGATGATCAGGTGAGACACTGGAATACAAGACTCAACAGCTTGATGACATTTGTTTTAACCTAAGCCTACGTGTCAGCAGTAAATAAAACTAGTAAGAAAAGCAGAATATTCTAAATAAAATTTTCCTCAGGGTCAGTTATTCTTCTGGTACAATAATAATATCTGGTCATAATGCAGGCAGCACAGAGAGACAGGGAGAGGGATTGTGTAAGGACAGGCCACACTATTTTTTTTAATGTCAAATGAATAAATCTGTATATATATTCAATTAACATCAATATTTTACATTTAATTCTTTGTACAAATCTATGATTTCATTCACATTAAACGTTTCAGTGTAAATGTGCAGACATTCATTTTGAGACAAATCAACAAAATACAAATTAACTTGGAATTAAAAGTCCGTCGTGTGCTATGGACTTTTTGTTGTTCCAATCACAATATTTACATCAGCATGCTTTAGGCATGTAATTTTTTTCCAGCTGGAAGCTATCCTATTCGCCACTATCTCAGAGAAATTGCAGACTATTCCTTTAAATGTGATTTCAGATGGTCAATAAATAAAAATCACAGAACTGTGGGAAATGCACCTTTAAAAAAAATTCTGGGGGAGGGCTCTCATTTGGACCCCCCCAATGTCTATACCATGGTTACACCCTTGGTGTCTCATGTATGCTCTATTCCTCTATGAGGGAGCAAATCCAGACATGTTGATTTTAAAACCTCTGCCCAGGTTTATTCTGTTTTCCTCCAGCATGCTTACAGTATAAGAATGGCACAGAACAGTTCCCTCATGTTACTGCATCGCTGTGACATTTGGACTATTGGACTGGACAAGAGCATTGGAAAAACAAAGAAAAAAACAACTTACATTTTGAATCAAATGTTAAAGAGCCCATTGTGAGCAGTACTGAAAGCAATCTGAAGCTTATCTCTTATGGCGTGTGCTGATGGTTCACCAAGTGTATTTTATGACAGTAATTAGTCGCTGACTTGCCTCTTTTAGTTTGCTTTCACGCGTAATCTCAACACTTTTCTTACTGCCATTTCCTGCAGCCTCACGTTACGGCCATTTCCCACTGAGACGTCTTTATCAAGCTTAATTCCTCTTAGCTTTTCATTGCTAATGAAACACAAACACCTGATGGCTTGTGTGCATTAGGAGGCCAAATTTATGTTTACCATGTGCTGGACAACATTCATGCAAAGACTGCCCGTATTGTATGAAGGGCTGACCTTTGGTTGAACATTTGGAAATTCTCAAAGACTCTCATGTTTTAGGTATGCTTTAGCCCATTTACTGCAAATAACATGCATTTTACATACCATTTCCCAACTATCTGCCAGCCTAAAACACTTGTGAAGAAAGACATGCGCAGTCCCCAGACCGTGTCTCCTAATGACTTTGGCTCTCCACTTTAAATCTGCCTCTCATAACATCTGCTTGTCTCACTCATTGTGTCATGTAAAAAACTAGTCTCTTAAATAAAACACTGAATTCCTAAGAGAAGCATGAAAGCGGTGAGTTAAAGTCACAGCTGCACTTGATGCATAGTTAGAGATAATAGACTTTGAGATAAGCTTGAAAAAGAGGCCCAGAGACATCAGGCACGGATATAGCTGAGTCACCACAAATAAATAAAATAAAACACACACGCACTCTCACACATATCCAGTTTGGTAAACGATATGACCTCTGTCACTCTAAATGATACACAACCCAATAAGCGTCTCTCCATCTTTCATCTGCTCATTGCATTAAACCTCATAAAGTTACTGATTACAGACATTCACTCCATTTAGGCTCAAACATATCCTTAAAATATATACTCAAACATAAAACCAGGGGCGATTCTAGGGTCAGAGCTTTAGGGGTGCTGAGCACCCAATGCGCCCCACCACAACCCACAAGTAACGTTAGTGAGAAGAGGACGATACCATTAGGCGGGGTCGTTTTCATTTTCATTCTTAAAATATACAACTTAAACCACAAACTATGGATTAAGTTTTGGACATTAATCTAAGCCTGTCAAATGCGAACTAAAATTTTAGAATAACAACATTTCTTACTCCAGGTTTTTGGGGTGCTGAATTTCAATTTAGGGTGCTGAAGCACCCCTAAAAAGGGCTAGCCTCGCCCATGCATAAAACCATAGTGTGCTGCAACTAGACTGCTACAGTTATTTGGAGTTAATCTCTGGGGTCAAAGCCACCTATTAATCAAACTCCTCTACTTAAAACCAACATTTCTTTTTTTTTTTTGCTTCCCTTTTCACCTTGAGCTCAGTGTAAAAACCTCCTCTTGGAAAAACATCTTCACATTCAGTGGCAGCTGCACAAAAACGACCGTAAACAAGACCGATTTCACTTCAGTGAAGGTGTGGATACAGACGAACTGAGGTCATTTTAACTTCACAAGTTCATGTTGAGAGACAGGTTTGTGCTGGATCACTAGAACAGTTCTGTGAAGCAGCAGCCATGAGCTCTCCTCCTCATTCATCTATTTACAGTGGTATATCTGACATTTGGTAACATGTTGTTTTGGACTTAAGATGGCTGCAACCTAAATAAGATGTCTGGTCAATACTAACAGTCTTTTTGTTAGAACTACGTCACTTCCTTTGCAGGGACCCTGTCCACACCTTCTGCAACTAGAATGACATTTTTAAGTTTTCCAAGAGGCTTAAAGTTGTACTTTGTACTGACATCAGCTCGTTGCCCTCTGGGTTAACATTAACAACTTTATTCCTGCAAATACGTGACCCGTCCTGAATCAAAACTGCTTCCATTTGCTATTTTGTGGTCCGTAACGTCAGTTTACACTCATGGCCATTGAGTAATAAACCCAGGCTTGATTTAACTCTGGACTCTCCCTTTAGGTTAATGAGAATATGCAAAAACCATAACTGCTACTCTGAATACTTTTAGTTAATTTTAATCATCTATTTTCTTTCAAAGCCTCATAAGCGTCCATAAAAAACATTTTGTGCTAAGCAGTTGTTGCTAATGATTTTACTGTTAATCACTTTGATAATTAGTAAGTTGGTTTTAATTTCTAACAGCCACATTTGTATTTTGGGGACTAAATATCTCTCACACAGCCGCAGATACTGAAAAATATAGCTTCAGAGCTGTAAAACGTTTTGCTACTTTTTATTTGTGTCTCCAAGATTAGATATTTTAAATTTGTTTCAACTTTCTCTTTATAGGAAAGTGCGTCTACGTTGTATTTGTTACAGATATATAAAAGACTGAAAAGACTGTTTAATCCCATACCTCTTTTAAGAAATGTAATTTATGGGTCTCTTCGGATGTAAGTATTTGTACTACACAAACTCTTCCACACACACAACATCCAGGACATTTCTACCCTACATTTTACTCTTACATGGCTTCTGAATTTTTATACTTAGATTTCCATTTTCAAAGAGCTGGGAATTCTTCTTTTCTTTTTTAATGTTAGCAGGTGTAATACTTGTGTATTAAACCTTTAAAGTGTCCCTAATGACTCTCTTACATGTGTTGGTGCAGTGATCCTGGAAACAGAGCTTCAAAGGCCACATTTTCAAATGTCATTATTAAAATAGATAAATTAAAGTAAAATAATAGCTGTATGTCACATTAGCACAAGGCAAGCTTCATGAAACTGTCTTCCTTTAGTTTTTATGAAGGATATAATCTGACACAGTCTGGCTCGAAGGATACAAAGGATTTAATCTGTAAAGGGACTTTCACTGGGGGAGTGGACAAACAGCCAATAGTTTTTGTTTAAGATTTAATTGCAGAGATACAATTTCAAATGATTATGTAGTCTACTGTGTGATAAATTCAAACTGTGTTTTTTTTTTTTTTTTTTTTTTAAGCCTAGCTTTGATCATCTATTTTTCTGGAAATTCAAACCCCCAAAACAAGCACTCAGCAATCAGTGGTGCTGAGGTAACGGGAATGACATTTTCAACCAAAGTTACCTTCTTACGTTGTTAGTGAAAGTTCACTTGAGTGCAGTCAGCTGTGGTTCCGTTGCAGCTTCTTGTCTCATCTGTGTTGTCAACTGCTATATGACGGTAACGGCTGTTATTCTAACACCAGATCAGCCAGCAGCGCTGCAGAGGTACCGTTTGACAGATTTGCTCTAGAACGTTCTCTTCGTTCTCCTCTTTGGACAGCAGCAAAAAGTCTGTCCTGTAATTCTTTTTCCAATAATTAATATTAATGTTATGTAAAACTGCTGCAGCTCATCACATAAGTATAAATACAACTAATATGTTTAGACTAGTTTACTTTGATTAATATTATTGACCTCTATTGTTCTTTGAATCTGAAATGTACATATCAGAAGGCCCCGAACACTGCAGTAAAGTTTATTTACACACCTTGTTTAAACTGGTATGCTGCCTTTCCTCTCAACTGTGAGATTTCCCATGACTAATTTCGGGTCTGCAAAGTCAGCAGGGGATTTTGCGGTTATCTGCTGCTCAAATGTACTAAAGAGCATTTGATAAAAATGTTATTTCACTTCATGTGCAAGTCATGCTTTTTTAAAGATCCTGTTCAGTTTTTCCTCTTCAAATGGCATTCAAGCAACACTATCACCTTTACAACAGCACAACACTGAGACGTACAGTAGGTTTGGAGCTACAGTTTGGTTTAGGAGCGTTACAGGAGGTCCTTTATCCCATCAGCTGTCAGACTCTTTAACAGCAGGACTTAATGGAACACCTTTTCTGTCTGCTGTACAGCCCTTCACCTCGTGCAATATTTCTCTTTTTCTTTTTACACTTTCTTTATTCATGCCATATTTATTTATCATAATTGGTCCCTAAAAAATATCCACCGCTCCATCTCATGTAAGGTATAATGTAAGATATCAACCGCTTCCATCTCATATTAATCAAGCGAAATGTGTATATATGTGTATAAATTGTAAATAGTCGGTGTGTATATATATCTTATTTTTTAACAATTTTATTTTTTGAATATTTTTTGAAAGCTATATATAGATTTTATATCTATCTTTTAGCTTATTTTTAAAAAGTACTTCTGCAAGCCCTGTTGAAATTGTTTACTTTTTTATCTGTCCAACTTGTGCTGCTGAGTGAATTTCCCCGGTGAGGGATTAATAAAGTTCTATTCTATTCGATTGACTTCCTGCCATTTCTTGCTGGACTGTGCAGAGAACAGCAAATAAGTTAAATTGCAAAGGCTTTTGAAATTCTGCAAACGAGCTGAAAGAATGGAAGCAGTTTTAATGCTATGAAGTAATCTTTCAGCAGCGACAACAGGTGGAGTTAGGTTTGGATAAGGCCAGTCTAAGGTAAAGTATTACTCTTGACTTTAACCACAGAGCCAAGGTACACTGGCTTCAGGTGTGAGGAGTGCTTGGCTCTGGCTCTGCTTTGTGACAAACTACATAGCAGAGCCAGAGCCAATACGGCCAATACAACCGATCCAGTTGAAGCTCTTACAACGGCAGGGAAAAACAAGAAAGGTTGAAAGGAGGAGAAGACAGCTTTACTCTCACCTTTTACTTTATTCAAAGCAGCTAACCTTTGTGAAAGTCTACACCGGCACACAGGCCACTCTGACTGAAACTAAACTACTGACACCTTTAAAAGCTCTCAGGCCAGGAACAGAAAATAAACTCCCAGCACAAAGTGGATAAAGCAATCAAAGCAAGGCTGTTTATAGGAGAACAATGTTTTTAACAGATTTTGGGATGTTCTGAGGAACATCTATCACCAAACAGAGAATGAGGCTGAGAGCTGCAGCCCTGTTTCTGATCTTATATGGACCCAAACGCTTTCATTATTCAGTGTTACACACAGCAGCAAACATTCCAGAGAGAATATGAACACAATTACAGAAATCAACACTTCCACCAAGGCTAGAAAAAATAAAAATCCTGGATACAGATCCATACCTGGAGCATAATCAGGTTATAGGCCGTAAACTCTGTGGTGCAGGGCGAGCAAACGGCCTTAAATGAATTGTTTTTGTCTTTTTTTTTTGTTACTTAGTGTTACTCTTACATATTTTCTAAGCAGGAAACGGTGACCACAAAGGGACTCCTTACCCATAGGTCAGCTGAGACTTATGGGCTCTGGTGCTGAGATACCACAGGTCGTAAACGTCCATTACCCCCGTAAAATATCCCTATGTGGTTAAAGGAAAGTTCAATGTCTTGGCAGCATAGATATTTCTCCTTCTTGCCAAGAATAAGCTGAGAAGATTGATACCACTCACTTGTGTGTCTTTTAGTTACAAACCAATGGTTTCCCTGTGTTCTTTTCTTTATAACATTTGTGTGCTTTGGTATTGTTTTGCTTTTGTTTTGTATGTTCTGGATTTTCTTGGTTTAAGTGTTGACATTTCTTGTGAAGCCTCTGGTTTTTCTGTTTATTTTTACAATGAGTTCAATTCTTGTCCTTTGAAAGAGTTCTAGCTTGTGTGTGATTTCCTCTTCACTTCCTGTTGTTCTTGTCCTGGTTTGTTTTAATCATCCTCACCTACGACTCTCTGATCCCCCCATGAGTGAACCTAGATAATGTCCTGCATTTACTCCTTTCCCCACCTGTCCATCTGCTTGTCTCCGCTGCCAGTCCTGGTCCGATTATTCGGTATTTTGTATTCCTTGTTGTACCTACTGGTTTTGATTTTCTTTTTGTTGTTGTTGTTGTTGTTTGTTTGTTTACAATTATTCTATTAAGGCAGCATTTTTTGTCCCGATTTTGTTATTAATTACCCCTGACTCCCAGTCTCCCGCATTTAGGTCCCTAACTTCTGAATCTTGACAAGTACGGGAAGGCAGAACTTTAGGGACGCCGTTAGGATAGAGTCACGCTGGCCCTGATCAAATCTAGCTTTTTAACTTGATAGATTGTGTCACCGAAACAAAATTAAAAAGTTGTGTTATTTCCATGTCTCTGATTGGGCTGAGAATTAGAGAAGTGTTGTTGAGGGAGGTTACTTCTGCCCTAATATCAGTAAAGTCTGTGGGATGCTCACTGTACTCTGATTACAACACCAAGCAACACATGAAGCAAAACTCTAAAGAAAAGTGTAACCATTATTTGTCAGGTTTAATTTATAGCATTTGTTGCCTGACCTATACCTCACAGTGGAGATCAATACACAGTTTCAAACTGGTCAATGTTGGTCAGAGCCTGAAGGCTTCACTCAAACATGTTAAAGACATGTTTTTTTTAGCACAGAAAACTAAGAAATAATCATTGAACACAGTGTATGAACTGTTAAAATTTGTGTTTGTTATTGAATCACAGAAAGACACTAATGGTTGCAAAAGACTGGCATTGCAAAGCGTATGAAAAGATTGTATTTGCTCTGAAGCCTTTAGTGAAGTGACTCAATGTGTTGGTCAATAAAAAAAACAATGAATAAATAAAAATAAAAGTCACCAGTATGCAGTATTCCAAATTTTACATCCAACATAATTAACTTTGAAAGGCTAACAATACTAACCATGTTACTTTCATGCCCAAACCTAGGACATAAAAATAAGCAAAGCGAAAGAAAACAGCTACAGAATGTAAAACTTGGCATTTTTTAAAATAAAGTTAAAAAAAAAAAAAAAGTAAGAGTAATTGCTCCAGATGGAGCTGAAAGTTTAGCATGTGATTCCACTGCCAGCCCTTACAGGCTCATGCAATGTGTTACTGCAGTTGATGTAAAGGTAAGGTAAAGTCGTGTCCAAGAACACAAATCAAGAGATTACATGTTGTGACTTTTTGGAAAAACTACCATGAGACTGTGCTGGTTGTTATGTTCTCAGCCAGGAACAAATGTAAAAACAAAAGTCATCTGTTATGTCATGTTCCTTTACATTTAAAAACAATGTCTAAGGTATCAACCTCCCACTTAGTATAGCATAAGAGTCCAGTCAAAGATATACTCAGCTAACGCACCACATAGCTACACCAGAAGCACTGGTTATAATCTCAGGGCTAGAGGACCTTTATTTCAAACCAAACAGGTTATTGTAAACACCAAATGGTGATAGGAAGCAAGCAGAGTTTATTGTATCAACCCAGAGAGGAATGTTCCTGAATAGAAAGACTATTGACTTGAATTTCTGTTTCTGAGGAGGAGGGGAGGGGGCACGTCTGTTTCCCATAAATATCAGGTCCTTCCAGGCTAGTTCAGGAAGTGGTGAAGGACAGATACTCCCCTCAGAAACCCACAAGCCCACTGAGAGAAGCGCGTGCACACACACACTGTACCTTCATATTTGGATTGCAAGGACAGAAGAAGTACATTCAATATACACTGATGAGATTCCACATTTGGACAACTCACAGGAATAACAAACTATTCAGGCTAGAGTAGCAGGACTCACATTGACATCCAGCCCTGCAGTCACCAGCCTCTTGAAACACACTCATGCATCTAGTAAGAGCACAGTGTCAGCTCATCCTGCAGAATGCTCACCCTAAAAGCAGCGTGGTATATTTTATTTTGATTTTCCCAGGCTTTTGTGTTTGTAGAAATGACCTAAAATTCCAGGGAGTGATGAGGAAAGCACACAGAGGATAAAAACTACCACCAGGTCCTGCAGGCTAGGATAGCCTGAGAGTCAACACACAGGTTTACTTGGCTCTATTCCCTTCTTCTGTCTGTCTCACCTTCACATGCAAACACATAGCAGCACTAACATTTGTGGTGTTACGCTGGGCATTACAAGAGAACAAGTGATCAGTGGAGGGTAGTAGAGGTGATAAAGACAGAAAACCTCTGTCTTTATCCTCCTTTATCCTTTAAAGACATACATGTCACATGTACAGGGGCGTTTCTAGTCACCTTAGGGGCCCTAGGCAAGAGTGAGCATGGGGGCCCCACCGGCCCAGAAATCTTTTATTTTAAATAACAGGTGCATAGTTATGTAAGAAAACTTAAAATACAATATAACATAACAAACACAACTGAAACGTGCAAAGTTTTGACAAAAACACAATCAAGAAAAAAAAAAAAAATCACATGACATGCAGAAAATTCAAGAAGACATATGATATCGCCCTCTTCCAAATACAAATTAGTTACTGGTTAGCTTACTGTTAATTACTGTTTAAATAAGCTAGGCTAAAGCAGTACACATGTCATGTGCAGTTGTGCTTCGTGAGACTACACACTGGGACAAAGTGGCATCATAACTTTTTTTTTTTTTTAATAATGTCAGATTATACACGTTTGAATTTAGCACTTTCCCGTTCTTTTTTTCCTTCATCTTCTTGCTTTTTTTTTCTTTTTGCGTATCCTGACGCAAATCATTTTGAGTTTGAAGTAATAAAGAAAGCCGGCCACGGGCAGTTGGGGGCCTATTGGGGGGGTTCCAAATATCTCGCTGCAGTGTCTATGGAGGTTTCAGGTTGTGTCATTGATATGGATCAATATTAGTCGTGTCTCGGGGGTCCGTTAACACACTAGGCAGTGACAGCTAGTGGGGACCCTATGTGGGGGGTTTCTAACAAATCGTTGTCGCAGTGTCTAAAGCAGTTCAGTCATTTTGTCATTGACAAAAGAACCAATGTGAGCGCTGTCCTGGGGCCCCTTTCAGCTCGGGGCCCGAGGCAATTGCCTAGAATACCTACCCCGTTGCGGCATCTCTGCACATGCGGCATACAAATTAGAATGTGACTGATTTTTAACTTGGACACACATTAAAATGTCTGATGGTTGATTCTTGCTTTTTCTTCTGCTCCACTACTCATGTCACTATTAATGTCAGAAAAATGGCATTGGCTGCTCTAGTGATGTCAATATTTTCTTTATCATGATCACTGGTTAATATGAACTTTTATATAGATCTGCTGTAGATGTAAATGTGCCGCAGTCGGTCACTTGGCTTCCACTTTATTTTCTTCTCTCCAGTACTTCAAAATGCAGAGCAGTCTTATGGCATCTGAGCTGTTGGATGAAGCAAACATAGAAATTCTAACAACATGACTTCAGTGGGCTCAGAAATGTGCCATATATGCATTTTAATGCTATTCATCCAAGAAGGATGTCTTAAGAGTCTTTTTAGAGTGGGGTCAAAGGGGGTGGGGGGGCCATGTCAAATGAGTGTGTGTGCGAGAGAGCGAGAGAGAGGATGACTGGGTGATTTTTACTACTGTAACTACTGTGATGGCTTTTAAGTTGTTTTTGTTCCTTCTTCTTCTTGTTGTTTAATTATTGTTTTTATTATGTAAAGCACTTTGTGTTACTTGTGTATGAAAAGGGCTTTATAAATAAATTTGATTTGATTTGATATTATGTCCACTGATCATAAAGTCAAAGTGTTCATTAAGTGTAGTAATTGTAAGATTATTGGTATTAAACAAATAGCTTCTACAGAGTTGGAGGAGTGGTCTTAGATGTACAGCTATGGACAGCATTGCAACACTTCAGCCTGTATTGAAATATATGAGAATTCATTTTGCAAACTAAATAGCATTTAATTATTTCTTTATTCATTTTTATATTGTTGTGATCAGTGTAAAACTAATCATAAGTTAATTAAAAAAAAATCTGAACAGCAACTAGGTAATAAAGCTGTTAGATAAATCTAGTATTTTCCCCAGATATGATTTCTCTTCAAACAGTGCAGAACCTGAATAAATGTATTCGTTTTCACCTCTGACACCTCTGAAATGATGGAATAAAAATCAAAAGAGAAGAAGTAGCAGATTGTTGTACAAAGCATTTTCCATTTCCATCGTCATACTTTGGCAAAAATGGAACATGTGCATGTTTCTCGCATGACATGTGAAGCATTGTTGTCTGAAAACAAAGAAAACAGACCTTAAATACATTTAAATTCAGGCTGACCGTTGTCTGTAACTTGCAGCTTTGCCTCTTAGAAAAAGAAACACAACACACGTTATATGTCGTGTATAGGCCGGGCCTGATTACTGTGCCGTGTGCCTCTATGCTACATGCCGCAACCATGCACATGTGCTTTCTATTATATCCTCATGGTTCTCTCGTAAGGCTGTAATATACCATCACAGATATTTTATTTTTACGGGAAAGCACAAAATCTGAATCACATTTCCCAAACAGACCCAGGTGGAGCTATGTAAGCGCAAAGCCGTAAAACCTGAGAAGGAGGACCAGGGTTAAGCATGGATGAAGCCACACGCACGCACACATAATTATAATGTCTTGCTGAAGGAGAAAACTTGACAGAAAACAGTCTTTTTCTTACCTGGGTAAATGTGACACTTTGCAGAAAAAACCTTTCAGTCTTCATGTTTAATTGTAGGATATCCGGCTCCATTTATGCAGATGCGATTGCCAACTAAAAGGTTTTGAATTTTGCTCCATGATACAGTGAATTAATTTGCCATTCTAAGCAACAGCTTCACATTCTTACGAAGCCAAAAGTGAAAAATTGTAATAATGTGTTGTACTGCCTCACAGACTGAGGTGGAAAAGGTTTCATCTGCTGAGTCTCATCACTTAATGCTCACTTTTTCAAAAACGAGCTCAGTCGTCAAACTCCTCCACATGAATAGTCTGTCTAAATAAAGTTTGTTGACGAGGAGTTTAAAGGTGGGACAAAGGATGTCTGAGGACCAGTGGCTTATTCTCATAAACACATATACAGCACTACATGGTAGCAACAGGGTTCGCCTTTTTCCCTGTAAATGTTTTCCTTGAGGCTTCTCCACACCTGTACATCATCGATGGTGAAACCTGGAGTCACAGCAAAATGTGAAAAAGTCACGGAAACCTTTGATTCATGTGTACGGGCCAGAATTTGCCTGACGTGACTTTTTCAAGTCGTGCCATGAGAACTGTGCTGGAAGGTACCGCTGAAGACCTCTGGCTGAGGACAGCTGTTAAAGCCAAGTGCTCAGGTGTTTGGAAAGGGCGGCCAGCTTATATTTGGAAGCCTTTGAGGGATAAAGAAAATGGGAAACTGTAGGCGTACTTTCTTAATCTGTAGAAACCCACAGAGGAACCTAACACAAAGCTGGAATCTCCACCAAATTATTTCAACAAATAATTTGTGCAGTGACAGTGGCTGTTTTTGTTATGTAACAAGAGTAGCATGAAATCTCCGATAGGAGATCCATTTTGATGGAATATCCAGGCTTATAATTTAAAACTACGCTGTCAGTTTGAGAAAAACAGCATCACATGCCAAGAAACTCTTTTTCCATCTCCTCTGTTAAGCCAAGGCTCCATCCGCTGCACTCTGTTTAAATCATGAGCTTTTTGTCCCTTCAGGCCACTCAGCCATCACATGACGAGTACCTTAAAGGAGACCTGTTTACAGCTCACAGTTAATATTCTGTAACGTTACAAATAAAGTTTCTCCATTTGCCATGTTCTGGCCGTTTATGCAACTTCTCAGTTCAGTTTCAGGTTGTTATCATCAACAAGTACAAGAGCCAGGCTCTGTGATGGTATGGGGTTGTACCAGTGCCTCTGGCAAAGAGGATTCAAACTCCTGCGATAGCAGCATTTATGCGGAAGAGTACAATGAGATTATAAATATATACTGGCTTCAAGATAAGATCTTTTCCAGGGACATCCGTTCATTCTTCAACAAAACAATCATAACCATTTTCAGCACACACTACAAAAGGCATGACTGAAGAAAAAGGAGGGTAGACCAGGAAAAGAGATATTTAAAGACTTTTTCCAACCACAACTTAACCACATCTCTGCAAGGTCAAAGGTGATCACAACAAAGGTACACCCTGAACTGGATACTATTTAACCTACAACTGGATCCCAGGCATGTATCTCAGAGTACAGAGCAAATATCAGAGTAAAGACCAAAGTGTAACAGGATTTAACAAATTACAGAGCATCAAATGAAACTGTTCTTTTTGAAAGAGACATCAAGGTTTTTTTGTTTTGTTTTGCTTTTTTCTTTGTTCGAGGTTTGCCCTTCCTACCTACATAATGCACACAAAATATACAGCATGTACCGTATACTGGTCTGGAAGTCACCATTAGTACATAGTATGCCACCATAAAAGCAACTATGACACAACTGGAAACTGATCACATGACCGCTGTGGCCAGATCACACTGTAGGGGCGTTTTGTATTGAGGGATTCAGAATGCGCGGTAGATGGAGTGGTTGCACATTGGACATTTTCCAGGAAGTATCACATCATCTGGGTATTTTCCACATTCTGCAGCTTGTAGAACTGATCACATCCACAATACTGTGCTCTACATTTTGGCAAAAGCAGTGCACGCTAATGTAGTGTAGAGTTTCCAAAACAGCATATACAAAAGCGGTTTAACCTCCAGGCCTATATGGGGATGCCCTGAGTAAAAAAAAAAAAAAAAAAAAAAAAAAAAAAAAAAAAATTGCAGAACTCCCTTTATGTCAATTTAAAATGTAACCCCACCCCCACCCCCACCCCCCCCCGCCCCGACCACCTTATAAATTAGAGATTAACTGTTCCTAATGTTCAGAGCCTGAAGAGTCTGCATCCAACATTCAGATATCTGACAACATAACATTATTTAATTATAAGAGTTCAATATGAACATAAAAGACCAACTTAAACAAATAGCAGCACATATTGTATCCAAAGTATATCATACACTCATGAAATTTCCTTTTCTTGGCTTTTTTTAAATCATGATTCATATTTCACAGACACTACTGAAACCAACATTGAACTTCTGAGTTTTTTCACTTGTTTCCCTGCATTCTGCAACAAGCAAAGAGAATGATTTTTTATTTTTTTATATATTGAGCTGTGAGCTCCGATCAGCGTTGACAGCCTATAATCATGGAGGACAAGGGAGAACCGAGAGGTGGAAGGCCAGATAATGAGCATCAGAAAAACAAGGAGACTGCCATGTGTAAACAGGACAGAGAGAAAAACACAAAGGCCACATGTACAAACAGAGATGAGGATTTAGTTCCTCACTGCTTTATGTAAATTAACATCATGCATCCTTTATGACTGTTTAGTTTTCATTTTTTTTTCTGTGTCCAGAACAAGACTGTGAATCTTCTATAAGCTCAAGCTTCTATCAAGGTCACTGCTTGCTAGTTTACATGAGGGCAAACTATTAGAGCAGAAACCGAATATCTGCTATGTTCCTGTAACTAGAACTAAATAACCTTGTGTGTGTTTATTTTTGTTTAAGTAAAACTCAACCAAGAGTAGGATAAGCAATTCAAACCAGAACTGACAAGAACAAAAGCAGACTTCTTCAGGCTACATGTAAGTTATCCCTGATGAGTGGGGTGCTGCTATGGGCAGGGTCGAAGTTCAAGCACACGTGGGAGGAAAAGCAAACAGTGCAGTATTTTAGGCATGATGTTCCCTGAAATGCCACTATTTATACCAAATTACAGCATGCACCTCATCTAGCGAGGGCACCGCTGATTTTCTCTTGCCAGAAGCATTGATTTGAAAACACTTCCAATCAGACGGCGTCAGTGTCGAGTTACGAGTAAAGCTGAGTCCAAGCGTTCTGGATGTGGGGTTGAAATAACAGCCTTTTCTGTGGCGTGCGATTAAAGCCTATACGTGAGGATGTCAGTCATCCTCTGAGCTGTGGAGGGAGGGGCTGCTAATTGAAAAGACGCCATAAAAGAGGCCGTGATAACGTGGTTCTAGTACTGCTCCTTTCAGTTTGATCCATCCGTGGATGTTTTAGCTTCTTTGTGTAGAACATACTCACACATTTGACTAAAAATGCAATCATCTCCTCCGTTTGTCTTTCATCAGCTGCTTTGAAAAAGTAACTTATTTGACCTTTTTTTTTCTTTTTTTAACAACTGTCTGGATATATGTTAAATGTTAGTGCCATAATGAAGCAAAACCTTTTAAAGTCAGATGTTACATTTTTTGTGCTTGTGCATGAGTGAAAGTGAATGTGTCCTTCACCGGCCCTCTATGACAGTCCAGTCCAAACATTTATTAACACCTGAAACCCAGATTCTGTCAGAGAGGAATTAAACAACAAAAGTGAAACATGAGCGTACAGGAGAGATAAAGAGACGAGACAGTGATGGTGCAGTGTGTGTGTGGTGTCATATTTAAGCCTGTACATGAACCTTATGATAGACATACCTGTGGGTGTGTACGTACAATATGAGCATAGATACATGCACGCAGCATACACACATAACTGCACATCCATTTATGCATATTCACATACAGATGTACACAATTTAGGGCTGCACAAAACACTAACAAAAATATCAAACAAAAATGAATCAATGTGTAAAGGCTGGTATTAGGTTATGATTGCTATGCGAAACGGCAGATCGTAGCCCATCAGGGGAGCGAGGCAGGCACAAAACATCTGGGATTAAAGGGAAAGGAAAATGTCTGAGTGCTATAATAATAATAACAACAACATCCTTACATTTAATATTAATGCAGGTTCTTATCCCTTCCCCGAGATATGTGAATGCACATCAATGGATTCTCAGACAAAAGAAGATCATGCTATCTGTCAACAGGGGTACCAGGAGAGGAAGTTAAAGGTCTGTGTGGAGTTAAAAATGGAAATGAATTGAAATTGACCACATGACCACAGATCCTTGCGTTATGAATTTACAGGTGTGATAAATTTGTTTTTCAGTTCACGTGGATTCTTGGTGACAATTTTCTTGGAGCTGTTATGCAGAGTGATCATGGAAGACTCTCCCAGTAGACAGAGTGAGGTGATGGTGTGATGCTGCAGTCCAGACGTTAGGGTCAATCATATTCTGCCAGAATGTTTGGACTGGTTTCTGGTCACATACGGCATGTAAGTAGGTACCTGTTACATTTTCTGTTCAGGTAGAGCAAACATTTGTGTCTGTGAAACCCATTTTAAATATTTTTCTTTTTCCCCAGTGAAGTGCACTCTGTGAATTATCTTGTATTGGATGAGTTGTAAATTAGCATTAGTGGTTGAAAATAATCTATTTTTTAAATTTTGGGGCCAGACGTCAGCATTGAAGGTGAACTCTAGATCATGTGCCAATTTGATTGAAGGGACCGATATTGTTATGGCTGTCAAAGAACCTTTTAAATTGTGAATTTCGGATAAGATTTTATGGTGATTAGAGATTTTAGTTGATTCTGGAATCAGTGGAGGAAGGTTGTGGTTAGGGTTGATGGGGATCATTGAGAAAAATAATCCATCATGGGAAGTATGGTCATTTTTTATTTAAATTAGATTTATTGGTAGGTTCATCCAGCGTTTAAGGTTTCCTTCTATTATTTCTAAAAGTGGGTTGAAATTAAGGCCAACTAACTCTGGCAGCTTTGGATAAATACTAGTTCCCAAATATTTTAAATTGCCTGTATTAAGTGAGAAGGGGATATCTTTCTCTTTCGGAGAAAGAATTTATCTAATTGGTAGTTGTGATGTTGATAGGTTTTCTAGGTACAAAAATATGTCATCTGTGTATAAACTGGTCTTGTATGTTGTATTTCTTGTCTGAATTCCTAAGATTTTACTATTCTAACGTACGGCAGCAGCAAGAGGCTCAATAAAAACAGCAAATAAAGATGGGGAAGGTGGTCATCCCTGGCTTGGACTCCTGTGTAGAGTAAAGCACTGTGATGATAAACCATTTGTGGTGACTGTTATCATTGGTGATGTGTAGAGTGCTTATCCAATGAATAAATGATTCACCAAAACTAAATTTTTCAGTGTCTGGAATAGAAAGTCCCAATTAACTTTATCAAAATGCTTTTTCAGCATCCAATGAAAGTATGGCCATTGGTGTGTTTGTTTGTGATGTGTAATGAATTAAGTTAAATAGTCTGCGTAGATTATTAGAGGAATGTCCTCCTTTAATGAAACCAGTTTGGTCTGAGTGGATGATAAGTGGGGTAGAGCTGATGTCTTACTGATAATATTTGTTTCCGTATTAATAAGAGATGATGGGCGATAACTTGATGGAGACGTGGGATCTTTGCCAGGTTTTATTATTAAAGAGATCATAGCCGTATTCACTTCTGCAGGGATCTTACACTTAATTTCAGCAGTTAATTTGATGAATATGGATGCTAAAATATTTCAAAAATGCTTATAAAATTCTGCAGGGAATCCACCTGGACCTGGTTACGTATTATTATACATAAATTGGGGTGCTTTATGAAATTCTGATAGAATAAGTGGCTAATCAAGTTCCTTTACTTGGGCTTCTGTAAGGTGAGGTAAATAAATATTGTCTGAAAATGTATCCATGTCTTCTACATTTAGATTATTTGTAGATGAATGCAAGTTTCTGAATGTATCATTAATTTCTTCAGGTGTTTATATGACGTTTCAAACAAGGATTGTTGATTTTTCCTTGTTTCTTTTCATTCGGATGGGCCAGATATTTACCAGATTTATTGTTAAACTGTTGAAGTGTTTGAATGAGAAATTTATTCTTCTTCTCAAAGAAGTGATTCTGGTGAATCATTCATTTCACTTTCTTTTAATAAAATTATCAAAGTCAGGATCACTGAGTAGCGATGTATTAAATCGCCACCTGTTGCTGGTTTGGATAGATTTATTTATATTCATTATTTATATTCCAGGTAAGAGTAATTGGTGCGCTGGCCCTAATAATGAGCCACTCCTTTTTGCCTTGAATTTAAATCAGCAGCAAAGATGTGACTGAATTGTGGTGTCATTGATTCTTGACGGTCAGACTGGAAAGTGTGGGTTTCTAGTAAAAGACATGTCAGCCTGCAATTTATTTATAAGACTGAATACTTTTGTTGTTTTTTTATGTGTGAATTGATTCCTCAAATATTCCAGCAAAGGAACTTGAATGAGTTCATAACTGAGTTCAAAAATTCTTTTTCATAACAGAAAAAGAATCAAATGTAATAAATGAAATAAGAAATTTGAAACCAAGGTGCAATTCTTTAAATTAGGGAGATTATCAGTTAATGGAGGGTGAAATGGAGGTTTTTAGATGCACCAGGGAGTGATGTTCTTGTCATGGAACATCTGGCCATCAGTCTACAGTTTGACCACCACCACTGCTGCCCTTCTTCTGTCTTTAATAAATTGTTTCCTGAATCTGGAAAAGAACTTTCTGCCTGTTCGGGATGTCACGAGGACACTGGTCGTTCAGGCCGTAGTTGGTTCCTTTCACGTTTTTTCCGAGCCTTTTAACCAGAACTTATTTGCTCTGATGAAAACTTTTTTCCTGTTTACACATCTACCCCTGCAAGGACACAACAAAGACTGCCTGCAGGAAAAATCCACCCTTATACAGTCATTCCTCCCCAATTTGTGGTTATCAGTGGATTCCTGGACTTATTTTGTGGGTAAACTGAAATATTCCACTTTTTGCTTTCCTCTGTGTCTTTTGTCGGATTTTTTCTTTTCTTTTATATAATCGGTTAAATTAATGTTGCCATCAGTCATCTCAGGGCGCATAATTACAGAGAAAGAGCTCCTGTTGTGATTGCTTGTCAGGATAAAGGTAGGCTGGGTCAGATGCAACAGCTTACACACAAGAGCAATTTATCAATGACCAAGACACTGGGTTTTGACCTAAAATATTCTTTTTCCACGGTGAATGAGGCGTGTCTGGGCTCTGCCTCCTAACACGATTACTCTCCAGTCTCTCTATAATTAACTGGCCGAATAGGCAGCACATTAATTTTATGTCCTTTTTCCATGCCATATGGCTCAACTTAACTCCATAATGGTTGGTCAGAGAGAGTCCTCACCTGTGGACATGAGTAACATCGACTCTGCAGCACCACTGAAGTGAACTTACAAATCATTGTGCACAGACTGCAAAAGACAATTCACAGTTGTTCCATCTATTTGTCCATAAATTGCAAATCCAAAAGTGTGTCTCAAAATCCAAGAAAACAGATTTATAAACGGCTGTGATTTTCTCAGCAGACGGTAAACTCTGAGTTGTTTTGATCCTTTTGAACAGCCTGTGTTGTGGAGATACTATCTGCAGTGGAAACTGAGGTCATGTTGAACTGTAGCATGCAATTAAAAAGCAGCTTTAATGATTTTTCTCTGCCCACCCTTCATACAGAATATTCTCGAGACATTTCCTGGACCAGTCAGCATCCTCTGCTGGTAGCAACCGGCGGATTTTAGTGTAGATGATTTTATTAGTTTACATCAGTACTGGAGAGCTCCTTCGTGATAATAACAAAACAAAGGTCTTGTGTCAGGTCATCTAAAATCTGATATACTTGTGAAACACATAAAAATAACATGTGTTTGGGACTCAGGATTAGCTTCTCTAACAATAACTCCATTGATCACTGACCTCTCCTGGGTCTATAGTTGACTGTTCAGGCTGTTGAGCAGCACAGTTCAAACGTCAAACTTTTGCATATCCTTAACTCTTCAGCGAAGCAGAAAAGAGTCCTCTGTGTGGACACCTTTTACCCACATACCACAAGAGGATACCTGCATACCAGCTGTATATAACACCTACATAGCACTGGGGAACATACACACTGACACGAAAGCAGAATCTGTACTGGAGGGCTGCAACGTCTCAACAGGTGGCCACAGTAAACTCAGTGAGAATGCAAGCAGCCATGATTGAGACACTTGTTTCCCAAAATAATCTTGAAATAGGCACCAGTGAGCAAACAATAATCTGAAAGCTTCATGCAAGGTAATCTAGAAGGAGATACAAAGCTCTCATACTTATTGTACAACCTTTACTGCTTGTTGGTTTAATTCTGCACAGTAGAGCAGTTTAAGAGATTATTTACATACTTTTCTCAAAAGTGATTGTTGTTTGAGCCAAACAAAAAAAAGTTTAAACCTAAGAATAAGTCTTAATCATATTAGCGACAACCACAGCAAAGTCAAAATGTTTGTCAGTTGTAGCTGCTGGAGAAAACGTCAGCATTTGCAGCAAAGAAGTTGAGTTTGAATCTGGCCCTGCAGTGATTTGCTCTGCTGCCCACTCTCAGCGTCTGCCATGCAAACAGCAGCAAATTCACTCAAAAGCCACACGGAGATCAAATAGGTAATGTTGAAATACAGTACATCAAGGGAACTTTAAAGTTCTCACAAAGGCTTTAGGAAAGCTTGAAAGGTTGTAAAAGTTTGAAGTCTTCCGCGCCCCCAGCCCCCACCACCCCCCAAAAAAAGGAAAAAAAAAAAGTTGGAAAGCATCAAAGAAAGACAACTTACTTCTAAGATGTTTTTTTTTCCTATCAGACCATTTGTTCAAAGATGGTTTCAGATTATTCCAGTGAGAGTCCAGTGGCTGGATGTTGCGATCACAGCCCTCCTCTCTTTTGCCCGCTCACTCTTTGTCCGTCAGTTGCCTTCACTGGGACTCACTGGGCTGATGTAAGACGACCCTGCACACTGAAAAAAAAAAGAAAAAAAGAAAGAGAGAGAGGCAGAGGAGAGAGAGTGAGGCAGAAAAGAAAAAAAAAACTCACATTCTGTGGATTCTTGGGAACGTGCCAAAGTCCCAGAATTCCACATGCCACACATAAGGTTTCAATTAAGGCAGAATCCAACGCTCCATCAAAAAGCTTTCTTCCTTCTGAAAAGGGCCTTTCTTCTGACAGCTAGAGGCTGAAACTACTTTAATTGAAGGTAATGTTTGTGCTGCTGTCTTCAGGTGTCAATCCACTGTCATGTGATTACAGATTCGTAGAACTTAACCTGTGTCAGTGTATATTACCTTTGTAAAGCAAGTTTAACAAAAAGCTGGATTTTTTTTTTATTCAAAAAATGTCCAAAAAAAAAAAAGCTTTTGAGAAAAAAATTACACTGTTATGGATCTCAGTTGGGCAAACGGCAGTTCCTCACAGCCTTGATGGTCTAACCAGAAAAGTATGAGTCAGGCATCAGAGACAGAATGACGTTACACCCTGTATGGTTTTACTGCTGCTGCTGTATCCTGAGGCATTTTACCAGAGTAGAGAAATAAAATACTAATTGGAAAAGTCAAAGATTCACTCTTGAGACATGGCATCTTTGGGTTTCTTTGGTTTTTCTGAGTTGCCTGTACTGTTCCATGATGAGGAAACCAGTGTGACTTGGAGAGAAGTGACATGAAGTTATTAAATTATAAAGATTAGGCTTGTTTTATTGAAAACGTATGTGGAGGTTTTCCCCCCAGCTTCTATGTTATTGTTTTCAGCTTATGCACCTTCCGTAGTAAATTTGTGTGCCGTTATAGTAAAATCAGAGTTGAACTACTTCCTGTGTGACTCTGAGTGCTTTGGCCTGATTTTGTCAACACAACTACATCATAACCATGTGGGGAAAAAAACCTAACTGGCTTACGGCACAGATGAAAAAAATAAATAAAATAAAAATAAAATGAAGCAGTGTTCTGATCTACACGATGGTTACTGAGAGAGAGAGAATACCTGATGCAGACAGTCCAATTTATCCACTCTTAAAGTCATTTCTAATCTTTAATCTAATGTCTATTTGTTAACTTCCAGCATGAGGAATCTGATCCGTATGTACAGTCTGGACACATAATTTTCAAGACTATCTTCATTGTTTTGATTGCATTTCTTATTTCTTATTTCTAAGTGCAAAGGAAATACAAATACACATTTCAGTTTATTTTACCAGATTTGCCATTTTTTGTAACTCACTGTTTATTTACAGAAAACATGCCTCATATGGATACTTGAACATATTTGTGTGCACTCCCACTGTTAGTGGAGCCACTGTTTATTCCATTTTCACTTCTGTTCTACTTCCCACTTTTAACCTTTTCAAGCTTCTCATGATCTTTCCTTCTGATGCAGCTGTCATTTGGGATTGGTACATATATTAATACTGCTTTCTTCTGGAGTTTGTCCAGTTGATTAACCATTACCAGTTTATTCAGTCTGGATTTGGAAATCCCACAGGATCTACACTCACCAGCCACTTCATCAGGTCCACCTTGCTGGTACCGGGTTGGACCCCCTTTTGTCTTCAGAACTACCTTAATCCTTCATGGCATAGATTCAACAAGGTACTGGAAACATTGCTCAGAGAGTTTGGTCCATATTGGCATGATTGCATCACACAGTTGCTGCAGATTTGTCAGCTGCACATCTCCCATTCCAGCACATCCCAAAGGTGCTCTATTGGACTGAGATCTGGTGACTGTGGAGGCCATTTGAGTTCAGTGAACTCATTGTCATGTTCAAGAAACCGGTCTGAGATGATTCATGCTTTATGACATGATGCATTATCCTGCTGGAAGTAGCCCTCAGAAGATGGTACAATGAGGTCATAAAGAGATGGACATGGACAGCAACAACACTCAGATTGGGTGTGGCGTTGACACGATGCTCAATTGGTACTAATGGGCCCACAGTGTGCCAGGAAAATACTCCCCACACCATTACACCACCACCAGCAGCCTGAACCGTTGATACAAGGCAGGATGGATCCATGCTTTCATGTTCTTGATGCCAAATTCTGACCGTACCATCCAAATGTCGCAGCAGAAATGGAGACTCAACAGTCCAGGCAACGTTTTTCCAATCTTCTTTTGTCCAGTTTTGGTGAGCCTGTGTGAATTGTAGCCTCGGTTTCCTGTTCCTGGCTGACAGGAGTGGGACCTGGTCTGGTCTTCTGCTACTGTAGCCCATCCACCTCAAGGTTCGGCGCGTTGTGCGTTCAGAGATGCTCTTCTGCATACCTCGGTTGTAACGAGTAGTTATTTGAGTTACAGTTGCCTATCAGCTCAAACCAGTCTGGTCATTCTCCTTTGACCTCTGGCATCAACAAGGCATTTGGGCCCACAGAGCTGCCGCTCACTGGACATTTTCTCATTTTCAGACTATTCTCTGTAAATGAAAGTTTCTGAAATACTCGGACCAGCCCGTGTGGCACCAATAACCATGCCACGTTCAAAGTGACTTAAATCACCTTTCTTCCCCATTCTGATGCTGGTTTGAACTGCAGCAGATCGTCATGCCTAAATGTATTGAGTTGCTGCCATGTGATTGGCTGATTAGAAATTTGCCCTAACGAGCAGTTGGACAGGTGGACCTAATAAAGTGCCAGTGGGTGTATGCTCTTTCATTCACTACCACTTTTGGAGGTAAATTCCATCTTGATTTGCATATAAGATCTTCTCCTGGTGTGGTAGATCCTGGCCTCTATCGCTAATGAGTTCATATCTTTGCATATCATTATCCAAAAATAGATACTTCACAACTTTTAACAATGCATTTGGACATCAGTACTCTGGAATGAACATCCCTTCAAGTCAGACATCAAAAGGAACTGAATCACAAATCAACAAAATTTAAACAATAACCCACAGTATTTGTCTGCACTTGCACCGATACTTCTGCCTCTTGAATTATAAAGCAGTTACTATCGCTCCCTGCCGGCCTTTGGTGGGCCGGGGGGGGGGGGGCTCAGCTGCCCCTGGGCTACATGGGGTGACGGCTACCGGGTCTGCATTTTCTGCGGTGCTGCTGCTGTGGGCTTGGGGCTTGGTGGGTGTGGGGGCTGGGGGCTGGGAGGGCCTTGTCGTGGTTCTGGCCTTCTGGGTGCCCTGCCTGGCCCTCCTGTCAGTGGACGTATGTCTTGGGGATGTTTGCCCCCTGACCTCTTGGGTCGGGGACAAGGGGCACTCTTGGGCCAGTCTGGCCCTGGGGCGATGGGTTAGCTGGCGTATCTCACCCGCGGGAGGACTTGAGATGGACTAAGATAAGGAGAGTGGTGATGGTAATAGTGGTAACGGTTTCCTTGGTACTTGGGTAACTCACATGTGAGTGTACGGACCTTTTGCACGTTGGGGGGGGGGGGGGGGGTGTTTTTTTATCCGTTTGGGCTGATTGGCTGGCTGTTTGTAGCGTTTGGATGCTCTTTGGTTGGGGGACTTGTGTTGTTTTGTGGGTGGTTCTGCGTGCTCGGCCGGGGGCTGGGTGGGGGGGGATATGTGGGACAACAACCAGCACATGCATACCTATGGCAGGGTGCCCTGTTGCAGCTCGCTCGGTCCTCGGCTGATTGTGCGGAGTTATTTGCAGGATGGCATGGGTCTTTTGATTGAGAGTGAATCTGAAAAGAGCATTTAAGTTCCAGCAGCATTGGACCCATCTTGGCTCCGACCTATCTTGAACATAAATCATGTGCTGGAAAGTTGCTCTAAAGCAAATATAAATAGAATTTAAAAAAAAAAAAAGAAAGAAAGAAAACAACTGAAACGTTTCAGAGGCCTTTGGCTTCAGGCCACTAAACCTTACACATTATCATACTGCATGTCAATTTTCTTTTAAAAAAATGTATTTTTTTAAATATGCTGTTTGGATATAGAAATGAAAACAAAGGATTCAGTAAGATTTCCAAAATGGAACTTTGTTTTTTTAATAAAGATGATAGAAATTGTAGTACCTCTTTCATCTGAATAACATCTAATTTTCAATAACTACAAGCAGGAAAAAGCAGACATTATAAATACCCCCCCACAGCCCAGTCCATGTGTCTTCATCACATGCTCATAAGAAAGATTTTTATGATCATCTCCAGTCTGTAAATTATCATGTAAAATTCATCAGGTAAAATGAGTAGATTTTCATCTGTCTAGCATTTGTCGGTACATATAAAAAGAAGTTCTATAGGTAAAATAAATAGATTTACTTGCAGACGACATCATTCATTTAGTGTGACAGGGTTTTCATAGTTCATCTCCAGCTGTGTTCAAGTGCTCTTCAAAACAAATATGACATCTGCATACAAAACAAATCAAAGTCGGTGCTAAAAGGTAAAGGACATTCTTCATCTTACTCATTCATTCACTTTGGATGAGACTTTCTTTCATAAACACATGCAGTGTCATTTGTTATTGCACAGCGATGATGTCACAGTTTCCTTCACACAAACTCTCAGAGATAAAGGTAGGTTGGTCTTTGGGTCGTCCCTCTTTCTCACCATCTCTCTGGCTGATTAAACTCCGTTCTTCACTAGCTCATGGACACCATGTTCGTCAATCGTCAGGGTTGGATGAAACTCTCGTCCCTTTACCAACGCCTCTAGGCCCTTGAAAAAGCACAGATGACATCAAGACATCGGTAGCTCACAGGCAGAATGGTATCTAGATTCTCTGCATGCATGATGCCTCACCTCTCCCCCGTAGGACACCAGCGGAGAGATCTCACATTTGATAGGCAGATCGGTTCCATCTTTCAGGCTGTATTGAGAAGGACATATTTAGGAAGGAACAGAGAGAAGAAAAAGGAAAAGAATGAGTTTTTGTCTCAATAAAGAGGCAAAGAGGACGGTAGCTGAGAGAAACAGCTGTAAATCCTTGACACAGCTGTTCTTCTACTGCAGCTTGTGATTAGAGATAAAAAAAAAAAGCAGAAAAACAGAGTCATCATAACCAGTGATTAGTCCTTTGACCCATGACTGACATCCTCTAGAAGAAAACAGATGAATGACAGGTAATATGCCTGCGTCTCCACCCAGCACTTTCGACAAACTGGGGAACATTATACAACATTACCATCACTCAGCATGTTTACTTCTAGATAATCATGACAGATAAAAATCACAGGCGACATCTGGTGTTTCGGGAGCTTAACTGAGGAGCTGCCTGAAGGAAAAGAAGACTGATTGAAAGAGAGACCCTTCTTTTAAAAAGCCTTAATAACATTCTTGGATGGCATGAATGTTGGAGAAGCACATGCGTATATATTCATGTCTTAACAAGCAGGTGGATCCTATCTTAAGGCAATCTAGCAAGCAGTGAACAGCTAAACATGTGGCTGTTTTGCACATGAATCAACAGGTTGATAATACATTACAGAGTTTGCCACAAAGTGTGTCTGGTTCACTTTACCTACCCAGCATGCAATGTGTGTAAAGATCCTGTACAGTACAACGGTATATTAGATCTGTCAGCAGATCATTATGGCAAAAGGTAATTTGATTTTTCATTCAGGTAAACTGATCCTCTCCATCATTTCCTTCATCACAGTTGACTAAAGAGACAGTGAAATGGCTGCAGACAAGCAGTGACTCTGAACACTCCTCTTTTCAGTGAAAATGAAGGAAAAGCATATAAAAGGATCAGATGTAATTTTATACAGAGTTAGAATATCTGAGCAAGAGTGTGAGAAAGCCAAATGCCCATCACCATGCACTCAGTTCAGCAGAGGGATAATTACTTTCTGTTGCCATCATCTGTGACACTTCCTGCTGCTCCGTCTCTGGAAACATTGTACGGGACACACAGGAGCAAGACCGAGCATGAGAGAGGGGGAGGTGAGAGCGTGAGGCTGAAAGAATATCATGACTACAACACAAACAGAACAAAGCCAGTGCATACACTCTGTACACCGTATGAAACGTGTTGTGAGGGTGAGAATGACAAGAAGGAACCCCTTTTTTTTTTGTTGTTCATGCCAAACATGTATTTTGTAAGATGAGGTGAATCGTCGTCACCTGGGTATGGCGGGCACGCGTCTACCATTTTCGTCAATGAAGTGGCCCCCAGCATTGAGCACCCAACGGTGGTGGAGGGACATGAGGGCGTGTCTGGCTGTAGTGGGCGTGTCTTTTCCATCCTGGGTGTCTGCATTCTTCAGCGGGGAGAACTCGTCCTCTCGCAGCACCTCGTACACAACAAATGTCCTGTTGGAAATACACAGCAGCTCATCAGCAGATGTGCAGAAAGCATCAGAAAAGGCTGTGTGTTTGTGAAGGTTGTTAGAAATTATTATTAGAAAACAAGATTAGCGGCTGTCCTGGCTTCCTCTGTATCCGTCTTTAACTTTAAGCTTAAGAAAAGGTTTGTAATCTTCAAAATTTTGATCTCAAGTGCCCCTTTGTACGGGGTCAGTACAAAAACTTACAAGAATACGGCATATTCAGCGCAAGAATATGCCTATAAAAAGGCATGAAACCGTAACGGATTTAAATCTTGTTATGCACTCTGATGTGGTCACCTTTCCCAGCACTCCTGCCACACTCCTTGCACTAGTCTGACCACTTGCAGGTGTACATTTGCAACTGGTTCTGGATCTCCTCCATTGGTCCTGACATTTTGAGTTTAATTTAATTATGGCAACAGAAAAAATGGAAAAATCCAATGGACAGGGTAGGCTGTAGGTAATGATTGTGTCGGTGCAGTAAAAATTAAAAAGAAAATGCAGCCTTTTCAACTGTAAGTACTGCTGTAAATGCATGTTCATATAATGACATGCGCCAGTTGCTCTGCCTCAGACATCTAAGAGCAGACACAAGAGAACTATGTAGAAAAACAAAAATACACGCTCTCTGTAATACTCCTGACATACCTGACACACCAGTCCTGGAGCATGTGATTCTTCCATTGAAGAATGCGGTTTGGTCTCTGTGTTACAGCAGCAAATCCAACTCTTGTCATCACTGATGATCCCCAACAATAAGGTTCAGTTTGAATGAAACCTTTGTGTTTTTTTTTCTTCCAAAGTCTGAGGTCCAACGAGAAACCGAACATGTGCATCTTCAAAGTGTATGGCACGTCTGCACACCAGACTATACGGGTCCAGACCAAACAGTACTGAGAAGCAGCAGAACCTTTTAGAAATCTGGCTGCAAAGTCACTCGACCCATCTGGATTCTGCTAAAACAGTCAGTTTGCTGGTCCAAGCGCAACTCTAATCCATCTCCTGGGCAACACCAAAATTGTTTCACAGCCTTTTCTATTTTGAAATACCAAGTATGACCCTCGAAGGAAGCTGTACATGTCTGAAGTGTTTTTCCATCATTCAGTCATTACAGGAATCCTTTCATTATATGTAAAGTTCTATTAGCAGTGGCGTGACTCAGAGCTGATGTCATGTAACACTTGTGGAGGTGGAATGAGAATACAACTTATAAACCTCTATCCTCCTGTGGAGAATTTGGCAGGCGCAGCTAGGACCCGACTTTGGAGAAATGGCACGGCTGAGGCTAGAGGATAGAGATCAGGACTGGAAAAAGGGGCTGGTTCGTGTATGGAAGAACAGATCAAGGACCAGTCAAACCCCAAGCCACAAAAAGCACCATATGCAATCCAGCCATCTCTCAAATGGAGCATAAGTTATTCATTGTATTCCTGGTACTTCTTAGTTTGAGGTGAGCTCCTTCTACAGAAACTGCCACACATACTTACATGCACATGCACATACACGCTCAGTGTCATTCATGGAAAATAACAGCACTGTAACTCACTTAGCAAACTGAAAGATGTCGAAGACAAACTTTTCCATTTTAATCCCATTTGGTTTGTCAGGTTTGATTAGCTGACCCTGATCATCTACGTATGGGATCTTCTTCTGGGCGACATGGTGCTGCAGCTGTGGTTCGTATTTCCTGATGTATAAACAGATGAGAAAGATCCGCATTAAGATGCAGTTCTTTGTACAACAGAAGAGATACTGAAACAGTCTGAGTAAGGCAGAAGAAAGCTTCATGATATGTTCACAACTTTACTTACTGTACTACGTCTCTGAGGAAAGAGAAGCTGAAGAAATGATTGGCCACGTTTCCTGCGTTGAACATCAGCCGCCCATCAGTGCTGCGCTTCTCAGCTGTTGCCAAGGTGATCTCGCTGTACTCCACCACCTGATAGCGCCCATCCACCTTGCAGACCACACCCACTGCCTCTGTTGGATTGGTTTTCTCCACCACCTGGCAACAATGTCATCAGTTTGATAATTAAAACCATTTATGCATTTTTTTTTCATCACCGCATCTGGAGTTCAGCTAATTTCAAATATATACATATGTTTAATTATGCATTCAAGTTTTTCTTTAGAAATTACACAAATCCTGCTCACTTTTCCTCCCGTCATCTGCATTATAATTTATTGTGGATCATTTTCAGTGAAGAGATAATCAAATCCATAATCCATCAACTGATCCAAGGCTTTAGATCAAAGATTAGCAAAACAAATCTGTCAAAAAAGTCAATCAGAAAGTACCATCAAACAATCAGTGTATTCCTCTTTATACACAGTCTACACTGAATTTAAAGGAAAAAAAAAACTCTCCCCCTGTTGTGAAAGTTTCTAATGACAGAGTGGAGCTCTGATGAGGGGGTTGAGCGAGTGGGGTGGGGGCAGGGAGGGGGTTTGTGAAACCACATGAACCCTTAGTGGTTTTTAGTAATTTACAACGGGAGGGTGGGACTCTGCTCTGATCCGATCCTTCCATCTCTGCTCCACCACACGTCTCCAAATGCCAAACAGGAGTGGGGTTTTATCCCAAGTTGAACATTTAATTCTGTTCTGTATGAGCTATGTAATTACTGAATCTGTAAACTTTAGATAAACTCTGGACAGAGAACAAACACAATGAAATATATGAGTTGTCATTTTGAAAGAGTGAAACAGTCAAAAAAAAAAAAAAAAGGAAAAAAAAAGGGAAACCCTGAGCTAGTTTTGATGTGGTTACCATGGTGTGTCATAATCAACTGTCAGGATCACGTGCTGTTATCCAAGAGGACATCTGCTTGTTCATGAGGATACTAGCCAGCAAGTATGTCTACTGAAAAATATTAACAATTATAATAAACTTCTGTTTCTGTTGCAGATTGGTCCAATTGATTGATTTGGCATAAGCTTTACACCAGATTCCCTTCCTGACGCAATCGGATTCGAACCAGACCTCCCGCTTGGTAAGCAACAGCACTACCACTAAGGAGGATATGAAAGGTGCGCAACTAAGTGTCATCTCCAAAATAAAATCGTTTTAAATAATTTGGAGACAGAGATTTATGACTGTAAATGCTTTGACTGATCTTAGATTTATGCTGTTGATGTTTTTGCTACTTGTTGCATATTCGGTGCATTGCATTATAATTTAACTTTTTTTTTTGCGCAAGTGTGTGTGTGTGGGTGTGTGTGCGTGTGTGTGTGTGTACCATCTGTCAATCTTTCATGGTTAAATAATTCAAATAAAATGCTTACTTTAACCTGAGAGCTCAGAAGTAACATATAGATCAGAACATACAGGATTTTAAGAGTAAGACTTTTTGGATGCTACGTTCCACTGCTTGACAAGGTTAGGAGGATATCAACACAGGAGAAAAACATCAACATAAAAAAAACAGAAAAACAATTTTCTTCAGCTTTTTTTGCTGAAGAAAATTCTCAGCTATTCTATTATTTTGAAAGAGTAATGAAATTGTCATTAATAATGCTTATTTACCAAAGGGTTTATTTAAAAAATAAAATAAAATAAAGAAAATAAAAGTACACTGAAAAAAGCCTGTGAGTGGTAAAGATGGCATTTTCACATGATGAATAGCAGATGATGATTCTTAGCTCGACTCCAAATATTTCCTCAAAAACTGTAATGAAGTTATTCCAGAAAACAATGTGGCTCACACCTCCACCCAGTGGTGAGCAGAGAGAGCTGCAGCTGTCAGTGAACTTGATGGTTTAACTGTACTCACAGCAAACTGACCACACCTTTTAAATAATAACAGACATGTGGCAGAAAGATATGAACCAACATGAGTCATCCAAGGAGTCTCCAGGAAGAAGGAGACTGACTGATCAGACTCGATCACACGCAGCCACTATGTCTCGACTGTGTGCGTACTTTGTTCTCTCGACAAGTTCATGTGGGTTTCAATTACACAATGATAACACAAATTAGTTATCATGGACATTTCCAGCCCTGTTTGATAAGTCATTATCTGAGTGCATGCATCTTTTCATAAATTCTCGACCTACAGGTCTAATAAAAGGCAACTTTGGCTGTATGATGGTTAGAGAGGCCCATTTAAAAGATATCATCATATTGTCAAAGAACAGCAGAAAAACATGTAAAAAAAAAAAAACTGTATTAACCTTTGTAATTCTGCTTTTCAGGCCAAAGTAAAATAAATATACATTCTAAAATGGTCACATTACACAACAATATGATGTTAAGCACCCAATCAAACATCAATGACTGATGTAGAGGTATATGAAACATGAGAAAATTAGGTGTTTTATGCGCCGAGATGCAAGGAGGGGAGCGTTTGCATTGATAATGCTACTAGACAGATCACATATCAGCTAAACTGAACCACATTAACAGGAACAAACAGAGCTGAAAAAAACAGCTTAGATGTGAAATCACAAACACACTTTAAATATTGAATATTAATGTCAGTTTCCAGCTGTCGACAAAAATTAACAAAATTTAATATTGCTAAATGCTTATTGTCTTGCTTACTTTCATGGTGTGAGCATGATAGGAGGAAAAGTTGTGAATGAGCTCAGCAACATAAAAACGTCAAGGCAGCCCCCCAACAACAGTGCAAGAGCTTTAGTTTGGCATTAAAATCTATGGCGTTTTACTTTCATTCTTTAAAATATTAGTCCTGTCCTTCTTTATTTTATTATTCTTCACCAATTTCTGCAAGTTCAAGTTCTGCAAATTCTGTTACCCACAGAAGATTGATTTATATGATGAAGAGCAGTTAACTAGTTAGTTGTCAGATTGACAGCTAGATCACATGGTTAACTTGGTTGTGTATAATAGATTGTAGTTAAACTATTTCTAAAACTATAGCGTTGGAGCAAGGTCAGCTTTTGCTTACATTAAATACTCTGCGCTGTGTCATTCAGACATATTTTAAAAGCCATCAACAGATAAATTGATGAGAAACTAATAGTTTAACTCTACTGTTTAATAAAATATAGGTCTCAGTCTTTTAATATATTCAAATAAAGTGTTGTTGGTTTTGCTTTACTTGAATTTTAATTTAAAATTTTGTGATAAAATAAATGTAAAAGGTGACACTTTAGACAGTCTAGTCTAAACGGGCTAACGAACCCATAATGAATATTTTCAAGTTCATTTTTGGGGAACTGCTTGTAAATGCTTGCAAGTTTACATGCTTTGAAATGCAAAATAAATAAATAAAAATCATTTATCATTCTGTACATGGCTGAAGCGCTTATGTCACTTTGCGTCTAAAATGCCTTGCTTAAGCTGCATCATCAAACGTGAAAGACCGAGTTGGCTCAAACTGATCAAAAACACTCATTTTTTCATTCGTTCACCAAACAAGAACCTCAGCAGCCTGCAAATATGTTTCCTGGTAAAGTCAACAGACTAGAAAAAAAGGCATTTTAGACAGTTCAGGAGCAGCGGGTTTTATTGAAAAAAAACTCCCTTTGGTGTGGACTTTGGGAGTTGTAACTTTGCGACCTTTTACACACAAAAACAGCTATATATACCACTTAGAGAAAAGGAAAAACTCATAAAGCGCGATATGTCCTCTTTAAAGGCAAAAATGTGGTATCTTATATGGGAACTACCATCTCTAATGACTCTGTTTTTAAGTCTTAATACAAGTGTGAAATCCTTAGGAAAATCTGTATTAGGAGGGGAAAAGCAAGAAAAGCATGAGGTATGACGAACCTTCGCTCCACAGTCTGCTCCCTTCTGTTACACAGAAACCAACGAAGGCAGGGTCAGCCACTTTAACCAGGATGTTGTCCACGCACAGTAAATGTGAATGAATTCAATTCCCCTCTTCTGCATGTCATCTATGACTGCCTGGTTCCCAAGAGCTCTGTAAAGACCACCATTACCATCTGTAAGACAATCACACGTACATGTTAGTCAGAAAAATTCAACACAGATAAATGAGGCTCTAATACTGAAGTCAAGCCTGTGGTCACTGATCTTGTGTGGACGTACCAGGGGCCATGGAGAGCTTCCCTTTGCTCTCCAGGATGATCTTGCCATCGTAGTCCATTGCTGGCAGCATGCCCTGCTGAAAGAAGATGACGCTGTTCTTGTCCAGTCCAAAATAGTTATGTCGTGAGAAGAAATCCTTGGTGGATCCCATGGTCCTGCCACTGGTCATGATGTACCTGAAGGCCACAAGGAGCTTTGTACCAATTCATGTATTTTGCACTCTGGCATGCAGCAAGTCTAAAAGCACTATATGAAGGAAGGATTACATGCTTTGGCCCATCATATAAATCCCAATTTTGTATGATGAAATGCTGCAGAGAAAATATTTACTTTAAGCAATAAAAATAGCCACACGCTTGTAAAGTCTATCTACCTCAGCAGAGAATTTAGTGAAACATAACCTGCTCACTTCTGCCCTCTTCTTATCTCCATTTTTCAGGCTAAACTGTCCTTGGATTTGCTCAACAGGGAGCTCCTACTTTGCCAGTAACACAGCTTCCTTGATTGAATTTCCTTTGATGTTAAGAATGACTTGACCCAGTTAATCTCCAGGCAAACATAATGGGAACGAACAGTTTCAGGTTGTGTTACAAACAACACGCACCGTATTTGGTAGTTTTCATGTGTATTTTTCTCAAGTAAGGTGCTAGATTAAGCCAAATAGTAAAATTAAAATCAGGATCTCACCAAGGAATACAGCACTTGATTTTGTGCTTCTGCTCAGCCAGCTGTTGCAGCTTCAGAATACGCTCCGCCTGAATCTGAAAGAGTGTTTTGTGGGATGGCAGCCCAACGTCGTACATGCCTTTAGGATAAGACACCCCCAGCCTGGTTCCCTGGCCCCCCGCCAGCAGTAAGACCGCCACTTTACTCTGAGAAATGCACTGCAAACCTGAGGAGCAACAAAACAAAGCACAATAGTTTTAAGGTATAAAACGGGGGGGTCCTATAGTTTATTTAAGATAGTAAAGCACATCTCAATACACTTTCACAGTATCTAATGTAATTTCTGGACATCTTTAAAGCACTTTAATTGCCTTTCTGATGTTATCTTAGATTAGCACTCATAAACTCAGCAAAAACAATAATGATACCAGTCTTCAGTAAAGTTTACTGAGTTATCAACTAACATTTTATGACAAATCTTAATGGACTTTGATTATGTTACATGGATTATTTGCTCTGAGCAGAAACTTAACAACAGACTTAGACTGACTACACTGTAGTTCAATGAGCCAAGGGTTTATAATTATAAAGGGTCTCAGTTTATCCTGCATCAACTTCTGACCACGTGGTCCAAGATGCAACCATTTTTCTACCAGTAAGCACCAAAAGGCAAGTTTACATACTTTTACTGGACAGACCTGCTAGACTTTGACTTAAAAAAAAAAAAAAAACCATGATTGCATGAAGACACCACACCCTCCACCCAGACACGGTGACGACAGCACATGATGACTTCATGACTGAGGGTCAAGAAGCAAATCTAACTACGTCAGCTCCAAATGAGCACCAGATGTCTTCTGCTAGTATCTTCACTCATTACCATCCCCAGGGAGGAAAAATAAATAAATAAATACAAAAAACATTTAGCAGAGTCACTAGATGGTCACCATAGCAACTCCACATCAGTGTGATTGTGCAAAGCATAATAAATAAAAAAAAGGTATCTGGTTTCAACTCACTCATATTCCAAACATGCAGGCTATACGTAGTGTGTAAGCTTATATAACCACACAGGGGGCTACACAAGACTTTCTGTTGCTCCTCAGCAAACACATTACGATGTTACATCATTTCTTCAATGAAATGGCTGCATTTATGTGAGCAGACCTGTGGAGGCAAGTTCATTTAACATATCAGGAACAAAAGATATGAGAAAATCAGCTGAACCATCTCGGCACTACTGCATCCCAGTAACCACGTGATACTTTAATCCACTTGAGCTTCCCAGTTTGATACCAGTACAGTACATCTTTCTCCTCGCACACACAGGCTGTCGCTTAAAAACTGGGTTATGCTAAAACCATAACTCTTGCCCTCAAGTTTTTCAGCAAGTATTTTCCAGTAACTTCAAAACATTGACATGTTGTCCACTACTGTGTGAAAAAAAAAAAAAAAAAAAAACACTGTCATAGATGCATTTTACTGTTTTCCTGGACCTTATTGCGCTCTGGCGCTGATAAAGGTTCAAGAGTTAAGTCATAGGCAGTAACTGTATGTGAATAAACTTCGTGGGAATTCTGATAAAGCTCACCTACTGCCTCCCAGTCTTTAAGACTCTCCCAGTCTCTGGTTACACTGCCCAGCACCTCTCTGGGCACCGGCTCCATGCGGGCGTCCATCTTCTCGTGTTTACTGCTGCTGGAGATCTCCATGGCGTTCTTGAAGAAGCCGCTGATCTCCTGAAAGTCCATTCCCTGCAGGTCGAGGGATAAGTCGGCCTGTTCTTCTGGGCTCAGCTCCTTCCAGAACTGAAGGAGGTGGGACTGGCCGGCCTCTGCCAACCTCTGCATGAGTCCACTGGTGTTTGGGTCCATGATCAACTGTACTGGAGATTAACTGTACCAAACTAAAAGAAATGACAAGAAAAAGAGAAGGAAAGAATGTTAATAGCTACACGTAAAACTATTAGGAAGGCAATGAAATTGGTTTGTTTGATTATATTTAGGATGAAAATATTAGTTCACTCAACATGGCAGGAGCTTTATAGTTACACCCCTAATATTTAGAAAAATAAAGTCTACAGTCTATGATCGGTGGTCAGACTTCTGAAGGTGGGTGGAGTTCTTCTGGTGAAAAGCAGATTCATGACAAAAGTATTTCTACAACTCTGGTTGTCCCCTCGGAAACTTGAGCAACTGGTGAGAACTCATCAGACAGCATTACATTATAAACTGGAACCAAATTAACTACCGTGTTTGTTTGAACACACAGCTACACAGAGGAGCTTCCTGGACCAGGATCAATATAATGCTGAAAGAAATCTCTTCTGAATGGGATGCTGAGAGCTGTCGTTACACGATCATACTACAATAGGATATGTGTCAGTAGTAACCCTGATACAACTTTGAGTTAACTGAGTTAATTGAAACTTTTAAACGTGACGTCTCGTCGGGGACGTGTCTAGTTGCTCTACCAGGATGTAAAGATGTGGCTTTACCAAAACAAGGATGCCAGGTTTTAGTCGCAGCATAAATGAAATTTTCCCATCAGCACTGCTCCACAAAGCTCTGTTGTTCACTATGAGCTCGATAACCGCGTCAGCTTCAGTCATCGGTGCTCGTGTTTAGTGTCTGTCTTCGGCAGGAGAGACACGCGAGTCTCAAGAGGCGACAATACAGCCGAGCACATTGTCAGTGGCTACCAAACAAACCGTTGAGAAAACCGAGGAGACTGGAGGAAAACATGAAAGCTGAACTGAGTTAAATATCGCTTGCCTTACCTCTTGTAGGTGTTCCTCTCGTGGCTATGACCATTAAACTGACGGACCGTAGCACCGTGTAGCTCCTTGCCCTGGTCAGTTACGATACCTCCCACCGGCCTACACCTCCTGCTACGTCACAACGTACGTGGCAACAGCGGCGGCGCGCCGAGAGCTGCTTTCAAGGGTTCCTCGTAATTTTATCCAAACATTTGCCTACTTTGAAATATCTATTGTAAAAACCCAAACGTATAGCAAAATCTTTGTTGCCAACCATGGCAGTTTTTATATTTTTAGGGATTACTTTTTCTGTTCTGTATCTGTGCAACGTTTTTCTGCAAATGGAGAATTGTCCCACGATGGACAGACCTTTAAACATAACACACTTCTGAAGTATCAGGAAAATTATCAAGAGAAATTGATGAAATAAAATATGTTATTAACAACAGAGCAACATATAATGCAATTACAATATTTATTTAACAAAAACTAAGCCATAATGTTGTATCAGAGTGTGAAATACTGCGCGTACAATTCCTCTGGAAACAGTAAGAGTAGGGCTGGGCAGTTAATTACCCTCCGCCAAGGAGGTAATGGTTTGGTCTGTCTGTCTGTGTACAAGATAACTCAACAAGTTATGGATGGATTTTGATGACATTTTCAGGAGTTGTCATAAATGTGAAAAGGAAGAACTGATTTCATTTTGGGTGTGATCCGGAAGAAATCCTGGATTCTGGGTCGCTTTAAAATTTTCGATAATACATTGTGGTCAATGGGGCCGAAAATTTTGTTTCTCAATATCTCTGTTAATTATTGATTCAAAACTCATGAAATTTGACTCAGAGATTGATAATGGGAACATCTATAAAATTTAAAAGGCTGATCCGGATCTGACCCATAGCATGGATTTTATCGCAATCTGTAAATCGCTACATGGGGGGATTGTTGCACACTTGGCGGAGGTCTGCGCTCTCCAAGTGCTTTTCTGGTTGAAAATGGATCGAAACTCACATTCAGAACACTTATTTTAAAATCACAGAAGTTATATACAATTTCATTTAAAAAAATCATTTAAAAAATAATAACTGAGCATATTTGCAGCAAAAACCTTGTCAGTGATCTATGAGGATGAAAAATAAAAAATAAAACAAAACTAATATAATTACTCATTAACCATAACTGACTTGTGGTCATATGCCCATCTCTAAGAAAGGATAAATTTTACTTCCTTACTGTTTCTATCAAAATGAAGAGGGTATCATCCTGTTGTCAAATGCACTAAAGTGACTGATCATTAACAAGTGTAACAGCCTCTACAATAGCGAAAAGGTTTGACAGTTTGCTAGTCTGGAGTACTCAGGTGTGTGTTAACACAAGGTCAAGGAGGAAAGACATCAGCATTGACCCCTGAGGAGCAATCTTTGTGGCCTGTCAATCTGGGAAGTGTTATAAGACCATTTCAAGACAGCATATGGTTAAAGAGATTATTCACAAGTGGAAATGATTCAAGATGGTTTCCCAGTCTTCCCAGGAGTGGAATATCCCAATAAGTCACCATGGTCAAACTGCTGAATGCTCAGAGAAAAAAACAAATACAGATAAGGCAAATGCTAAATGTCAGACTCGTTAGTTAGGAATCTTAAATGTTAAAATTAAAGTGCCTTTTTTGTCTGTAGAGTGTAACCTATTACCAGATTAAAAGCTCTCTCCTGTAAATATTGATAATCAAAACAGTTTTTGTAGTGATATAATAATATCCCCAATAAATATTGTAATTAGATAAATGTTGTAACAAATATATTAGAAATATTTTAAAAACAAACCATTTACCTTCTTCAGCAATGTTTTGGTCCATTAAATATAAAAATGTTAATTGGAAAAAAGTGTGGTCAATATTAAATAAGTTCTTTATTAACAATAAGATTAGAAAAGGTATCCTATAATTTTGTAACAATGCTAAATAATCTGTGATTCATCTTTTTTTTTAATGTATTTCTTCAGAAAAAATTTGGCTGGATGTTTCAAATTTCATTTCTAGGTTAAGTGGAAAATGTATACAAATTGATTTTTATGATATAGTTTTTTAATTTGTACAAGATGATGTCAGTTCCACAACTACAATATACTTTATTATTCAACTTTTCATTTTATTTAGAAAATATCATATTCATGTGAAAAAGTGGTCCAAAGCTAAGCCAAATTTTGAACATTTTATAAAAGAGATGTAAACAGTATGGCAATACATTAGACAAAATGAAGAACAAAAAAAAAAGCAAAAGATTCTTACATAGCTTTCTCTAACTTCAAACTGTTATAATTTAACCCCTGGCATGAAGGATTTTTTTTTTATTACAATATTATCTTAATATTTTGTATTTGTTGTGAGTTGTGTTTTCTTGTACAATTGTTTGTATATTTCTAAATTTAAATTTAAAACAATCACCAGGTTAAAAGCTGTATTTTAGCCCATTTCATATTACAGAAAAACTTACAGCTTAAACTATCCAGTTTATTAATCCAAATTTATGAAATAAACATAAGTATATTAATGTAATAAGTTGCATCAAGCACAGTATTAACACGGGGGAAATATATTGTTTGGTATCCTAAAATTTTCTATTGTGAGATTTTAATTTGTTGAAACAGACCAAATGAAAAGCTTAAAACAGAGAGAACTGACTGCTTTTTATTTCATTATCCAAAAATAATCTTCATGTTTTAGTCATAGTTCTTAATCCCTTTGTCATTAGGGACAGAATATACCAAAAATGTATCATAATAGAATTCAGTTTTCTCTTCGTATCATCTTTTATGTTGGTGTAAGGCCTGTTCTCTCCTCATCCTTCTTTCATCTGGATTCACATCCAGGGGCTGTTCTTCATCTGGTTCCTTATCTCATCTTCTTTTTATCAGCAGGGTCTTGGAGAGACCTCAAAATAGAAAAAAAACACAGATAAACTGCACCTATTTCAAATATAAGTAGTTCAATTTAACCACATATGATAACAATGTCTAGAGAAATGGTTGATTTGTCAGATATGCTCTACAAGTGCTCATCCTGGATCCTGACACTGAGCTGTTGCTCATTTAATTTGTCCTCATTTATTTCTTCTGCTATGCAGCAGTGGGGTCATTCTCACTGCTGCTCACACTCTTATGTGCTTCACAGAGTTGCCTTTTTCTTTGTCCAAAGCTCATGCTCATCTCTTCTTTTTTTCTTTTCTGCAGGGGGGACTGTACTGGGAAGAAAAAAAAAAAAAAAACTCCATGAAGCAATGAAACAGAACCTAATGTTAAAACAATTCTCTTATACTGATGGAGATTTTTTGATTTGTTTTGTTTTCCAAAGGACACAATGATTTAGATTAATGGAGCACAACCGGTAGGGAGATCAGCGACCATTTCATTTGAAATAAACAGTTTCTTAAAAATGTTGCAATCTTAATTGCTTTTGTAAGCTTGAATGTCCACAAAGAATATTAATTCAGTAGCTCTGAAATGTATTTTTTGTGTTGTAGTTGTGAATGCTGCTGGTTAATCCTTCCTTCCTCAGAAATGTGAAGTATGTGACAACAGTGCTCCTCTTTGAAAAGTGAACCCCTCCTAGGTGAGGTGCCACCATGATATTGCTCACACAGGACCTCGTCTCCGATGGCATGCAAATGCGAGTCATTAACTTTTGCACTCACTTTACACTCAATCAGCTCATAAAGTCAATTGATATAAGATTATACCAGATAAAACATACTAAACTAAACTTCTTTGCTTAAATTATAAAAAATTGGATCAATTTTTCTCAAGTTACAGTACTTTAAAGCAACAATACCTCATCTAACAATACTTAATCTAACCACATGGGGGCAGCATATCACCAGAAAGCTCATGTGTCGCCTCTGGAATAAAACACATGGAAGTGCACTTGTATCAACATTTACATAACAAAGTGGCAGGACCTTCCCAGCTAAGCCACTATTGTCCGTGGCTCTTTTGTCAATAAAATAGGGTCGATATATAAGGCTATAAGCTACCATGTGGTCAAAAATGGTATTGCTACTTAGAGTGGGTTTAGTTTACTACATATTTCAGCGCAACACATAATTAAGTCGTAACAAGGATTTGTGCTTGTATATTTGTTTGTACATGGTTTCTTGTTCACTGCTCACATCAGTATAGTCATGGGCAAAAGTTTTGAGAATGACACAAATATTACATTTTCATAAAGTCTGCTGCTTCAGAGTTTTTATATGTTTTTATCAGGTGTTCCTATGTTATAATGAAATACAATTAGAATAATTTCATCAGTCTCAAAAGGTTTTATTGAGAATTACACATAATTCATGCAATAAGTCAGTATTTGCAGTGCTGACCCTTCTTTTTCAAGACCTCTGTAATTCTCCCTGGCATGCTGTTAATCAACTTCTGGCCCAAATCCTGACTGATGGCAGTCCATTCCTGCATAATCAATGCTTGAAGTTTTTCAGAATTTGTGGGTTTTTGATTGTCCACCCGCCTCTTGAGGATTGACCACAAGTTCTCAATGGGATTAAGATCCGGAGAGTTTCCTGGCCAAGGGCCCAAAATCTTAATGTTCTGTCCTCCGAGCCAATTCGTTATGACTTTTGCTTTATGGCAAGGTGCTCCAACATGCTGGAAAAGTCAGTCTTCATCACCAAACTGCCCTTGGATGATTGTTAGAAGTTGCTCTTGGAGGATAACATAGAAACACCTGACAAAAAGATATAAAAACTCTGAAGCAGCAGACTTTGTGAAAATGTAATATTTGTGTCATTCTCAAAACTTTTGGTCATGACTATATACAAACCATTGCTTTTATCAGCAGAAAAAAAAAGTTTGTTGTGTTTTGGGTCTAGTAATGTTCCATCACCATTGCTGCAGAATTTCCCTCTTATAAAGACTGTGTGGTGACCAAAGCGTTTAGCCACTCAGCTGGGTGTGGGTCAAGATCGTGTATAACGCACTTTTAAAAAAGGGTCCAAAAAAGTCGCTGTCCTTGTTGGATGACGTTCCCATTTATTTTCCAGGCTGACGATGATACAAATTAACATGATTCCTTTACTTACGAAGCAAAAGTTGAACACAACAAAAAAAACTGTCATCCTCCATGCACCCAAGCTAATCAAAGATAATTAAAGGCTCCCTACACCACCTACACTCCCTACCAGGGCCGTAGCACCAAATTCTGGGCCCCTACAAAGGAGGTCCTGGTGGGTCCATATTGACAGCCCCGAATTCTCAACTGCAGATTTTTAATAGCAACTCATTATCATCAGCTGACCAGATATGTACAACATTAAAATACTTTTGAGTGTCATGGATTCTCTAAAAATGGTGGGAAGTGTAAACACGGTATGAACTTGATTTTGTGTAAATGTTTGCACATCAATGCTTTACTCACTGTCCTAACCTGTGGGTCTCTAATTTTAGTGTGCTGTAGTTCATATTTGTTTGACTAAACCGATGCTACCAACTAATATATAACTGGAGAGCAAACCATAACCAATTCTCACACATAGGAACCTGTGCTGTTTTTTTAACTGGTTTCTAATGTTACCAAAAAAAAGGCCCTCACTATATTACTCGAGTAAATCCACTTACAACTCAAACAGGTGCTCATTTGAGATATTAGCAGGCATCAGTTGACCTCCTATAAAACCAAAGAGGTACTTTCTGCAGTAGCCAGAACCTTGAAGTTGTAGGATGAAAGAGTCCACTATCACTCTCTGATCAAAAAGACTTTCCCCTTGGTCAGAAAGGACAACAAAGCAGCATGCGTCTCTCCTGTCTGTCCTCCATCCTCTCTGTCCTATCTCCCTCCTCTTCCTTATTTTACCTGGCTGTCCTTTGGCAGGAAAGTTCCCTCTGATGAGACAGGTCCTGGTCAAGGTTTCTTTCATCTTAAAGGGTTTTTCCTTGCCACTGTCTGGCTTAAACATTTTTCTCTTCTTTTTTTTTTTGTTTGTTTGTTTGTTTATTTACTTGCCATTTAATCAAAATTTAATGATATTACTTATACTTAATATTTGCTTGGACTTCATGCTCCGGGTCTCTGAAAAGCGCCCAGAGACAATTTGTATTGTAATAGACGCTATACAAATAAAGTTGAATTGAACTGAATTTAATGACAACGTGAGGCAGATGAAAGGCAAAATATCTAATCTTTAAAAAGAACCTTAAAAATCAGATTAGAGTTGACATTGTTCCTCGTTGACTTTATTTAAAAAATAACACACTAAATTAAATGAAAATTGACTTCTTTTAATTATTACCTTCAATGAAAGTAGCTTTTACTTTTAAAGTTTTTCATCATGACAGCTTGTTTTCAACTGGATTCTTCTTCATGCTTCAATTCTGAGTCCAGCCACAGGGGGGCGACACCATCGTTTGTGAGGCGGAAGCACTTTTCCTGTCTGCTGAATTATGTTTTGGTCCTCCTCCTCTTAGCTAAGTGCAGCTGGCTGTTCTTCATCTGTTTGTGTTTCTGGGGTTTTTCACTTACAGCTAAGTAAGATGAAGAAGTTTTTTGAAGACATCAAAAAAGACATGAAATTTAAGACAGCTGGACCCGGGAAGAAGCTCACGGAAGATACCAGGTGTGTGGCTTTTATTAGCTGCTACAATGCTAACTAACTAGCGGTGTAACGACAGCTGATCAATAATTAGGATTTGTTCTCTTTTAATAGATCCAAAACCCGGTCAGAACAGTTTTGATTTTTGATACGGGTCTGTGTGTTTGCATTTAATGCACTAAGTGGTGTAACCCGTCGGTAACTGGTAAAATATTATAATACTTTAGTCGATGGGAGGTGCCAAGCTAACGTTAGGATAATTTGAATAAGTGTTGATCCCTGAATAAACTGACTTAACGTTGTAGTAATATTTTAAAAACTAACTCGCAAGTCAGTAGACATCTGAGTTCTCACAGTCAAAGTCACTTTATTTGTCTCCTTTGGGAGAAATATGGCCTGGACAAGGGAATACTGCACAAAGTAATGAACAGCAAAGTATTAAAAAAAGACAACAAACTGACAACATAGTACACGTAAAATACAAATGCTCAGTGTACATCATGATAAGACCTAATGACCTTGTGCTCACACCACTAACCCTAACCCAAGTACATTCACTTCTGACTATAACTGGTTAAATTAAACTGAGAGAGATAAGAGTGTTTGTGTCTGCACAAACGACCATTATCCTTTATTCAGGACACAAGTCATGTTCTGTCTGATAAAGTGCTTCTTTGTTGTCTGATTGTTGCCTGCTCAAAAAGCTTCTGCGGACTGACAGGGGGGACTCGTATGTACTTAAAGGAGTTCTCCTGCTTAACCTCATGGCCACAGGTCCCCACATGACCCTGAATCATCCACTGATTCAGGGTCTGTCAGCATTTCCAGTCTTACTTGAGTTAATTTGAAGTTTATGTGCATCACACCAGTCCGGAAGGTTGTCTACAGGAGCACATTGGTGTTTAAGTTGGGATTTTTGTGTTAGCAGACTAAGACGATGTCGTCAGAGAATTTCACCGTGTACTGATTTGGCATGCAACTCAGCATTAGTGTAACTGATAGATTTATATTATTCTCTTTTGTACACAACACTGTCTGGTTATATGTTTTAGCACATCATTTTGGTTTTAGTCGTGGAGACATTAAGAAGAACCTATATTCGAAAGAGTCATTGAAGGATTATCTTGTTTCTCTCTTCATTACTCTCCAGTGCCAAGCCTGAGCCGGTGCGCAGCAGCTCCAGCGCCAAACAGAACCGCCGGCCTCCCAATGAAGGAGCCCAGATGGCAGGAGCTGCAGCCCTGGCAAGGATTGAACAGCAGCAGAGGCCCAAGGTGCACACCTCCCAGGATGCCATCAGAAACCAGGGTGAGAGTAGTCTGATCTGAGTGGTATGTCTAATCAGCTGGATACTACTGTTGCTCTTCTGGGCCCTGCCACATTTCTGTTTTTAATACTTGATCATTACATGCAAATGTTTTCATGGAGTTTGTGTGAGGCTCTTCTTATTCAGATCATACAAAGGGAGTGTGGAAATTAACTGATTAAAATGTGTTTTGTTTTAAATGGTAAAATAACATTCACTGTGGTTTACATGAAGTTAATAATATATAACAATTTGTCTGATTGTAATTGTGTATTTGGTGATGGAAATTATGTTGTTGCAGTGCCAATTATTTAGAAAAATATGTAATAATGTAAAAGATAATGGAAGTTATGTAGGTAACTATGGTTCTGAGTTCCTGGATGACTGCCAGTCTCACAGGTCACTCTGATCCTTCTTGGTACGAGAAGATCTTGTGAGACCAGACATCATTTACCATGCAGTATTTATAGCAGAAGTGCAACGGCAGCTAACAGGTCACATACCTGACTTTGTTCATATAAAATCTCAACCTGCATGGAGTGGAAGAAAACATGTCCACTTTCTTTACTGCCACTGGCAGTCAGGAACAAAAGAGAAAGATAATTTTGCAAACTACTAGAGAGTTGGATGTGTATCAGAGAGAGGCTTGGTTGAAATCTCCAGAGATTGAAACTTTATTCCCATCATGGGCTGATTTTTGGAAGCCTTAATCAGGTGCTTCCACATGTAAACAACTTTCCACAACACATGTTAAAAAGTGCTCAAATTACCATCAGAAATCCATGAAACAGAACAGCATCCACACCAGTTAACAGTTCATTAATTGAAAGTGGATATAGCTGTGGAACTCATGGTGTCTAGTGGTGGTATCTAGTTAACGCTTAAGAAATGCAGATGATGGTCATGAAGCACCAGTGCTGTTTTTTTCCCTTTAGACTGCAAGGATTTAGTTGAAGAACCACTATTTATTTAGCTATTTATATTGTTCACGTATGAACAATACTGTTAACAGCAAAAATATTTATCTGTATGACTTTTCTGCATTTGTTTGTAGTTAAAAGAGAGCTGGAGGCTGAGGCAGCTGCACTGGCTGAAAAAGAAAAGGCAGCTGCAGCAGAGGTATGTTCTGGTTGAAACAGGTACATCATGAGTGGACAGTTTGATCTGGTGGACAGTGAGTCTAATAACGTTGGTGATTTTCTGTCCAGGGATCTAAAGTGGCCAGTGAAAGATCCTGCCTGCCTCTCTGTGTCAGGTGTGTATTTCACCTGTCCGCTCACTGGAGCCACGTTAACTAAAGAGTGAGAGGGAAGCACATATTAAAGAGGCAATTCTAATGGTATGTGTTAAGCTTTACACCTTAAACCTTTTTAAAAGTTTAATCAGAATATGTGTACATCTGATGTAATTGATGGAATATACTCTTTCTACCATCAGCGGTTTGAGGAGGATGCGGTTGAGGCTTCTGTTATGATGGTGCACACGTTTAACAAAGACAGAGAGAAAGTGAAGGCTGCTGTGGATATCATAAGCAAGTTAGTATTTCATTAAAAACATATTTAAGTTAATTGTTCAGCTTTGTATGTCGTTTTTCCTCTTACTTCAACCCAGTGGAACGTCTCACTTACCTTTTATTTTATGAAGAGCTGTGGTGTCTCATGTTTCTTCTCTGTTGGCAGGTATGTTGATAACGTATGTAAGAACCCCACAGAGGAGAAATTCAGGAAGATTAAAATCAGCAACAAGGTGTTCCAGGTAAGTAGAAAACAAGTTTCTTTTAATCAGTGTTTTTCATTCCTTTGACTCTGAACTAATGATTTACAACAGATTATGTGGCGCCTGTGTATGCTGAAAGTTCTTGTTGTTGTTTACTTGCTTGTTTGATTCAGGAGAGGGTACGTCCCGTGGAGGGCAGTCGAGAGTTTCTGCAGGCTTTAGGCTTCATAAGTGTCATGCTTCCTGTAGAGGGCCAAGGTATATTAACTTTGCTGATTTTGATCGATATCTGCTCAGTGATTCCCCCCCCAACTGAGTGGTGTCACTTATTTATTATTCAAAACTTCTTTTCTTATGCTCACCTTTCATGGAGACCAGAGGAGGAAGAAGAGTTCCTTGTGTTACCAGAACCCAGTTCTGACGATCTGGAGCTGATGAAGGAGCAGAGAGATCGTCTTCAGAGAGGAGAGCCAGTCAGAGCTCAGCTGGACAGGCAGCCTCAAGTTTTCAGACCTTCTCCTAATGCACAGCGCTTCGAGCTGCCACCGGAGTTCTACAACCTGACAGCGGAGGAGCTCAAGAAGGAGCAACAGCAGAGGTATCATGTAATAATGAGTTTACTTGAAGCATACAAACCAATACTTCAGAATAGAAAACTGGAAATAAGTTAAATCAGTGATTACCAAAGTGTGGGCCACGGCCCCCTGGTGGGCCATCATGATACTGCAGGTGGGCCGTGAGAGGTCATTAAAAATAAACAAATATGTTCTAAATTGTCAATTTTTAAAAAGATATATGTTTTCAATTACTTGAAAGTATTTATGACATGATTTAAAAAATATTTTGAAATAATAAAACAAACCAAATAAGTGTTATTCTACTGTCACCTGATTTATTGACAGCTTATTGGGGTATTGGAATGTAGCTTTTAGTCCTGTATGTTGATCACAGTTGTGATTAAAGGTTTGCATGGGCCGTAGATATTTTTCACATTTCAAACAGGCCTTGGTATTCTCAAGTTTGAGGATGGCTGAGTTAAATAATTCAGACTGAATGTAAAGATAACATTAAATTTAAAGTAGAATGTGTCATTGTAGTTGTCTCATTTTTTTTGTGTTCACCAAGTGGCTGGGATATGAGAGTATTGCATTATTAGAAAGAAATGTAAGTGATATGATAGCCCAACAAATTAGAATTGTATAAAAATAAATAAAGCAACCATAAATTGCCTACCTTCATGACGAGTGCTTGGTCAAGAAAAAAAGAACATCAGGAACAATCTACAACAAGGTAGCGAAGAAGAAGGATAGAAGAACACGCTCTCTGTTGATTCATGTTTTAGGATTTTATTGCAATATAATCTATGTGTATGTCTTGTTCTTTTTAGCCACAAGTTCTTCTTGTTCTGCCCATATTTGCCTCTTTGCTTTTCTTATTTCCTTCTGTCATCATGACACAACACTCAGCCACATGCATCTAGATCAGGTGTGGGTATCAGCGAGGGTCCATCTGCTGGGGCCAAATATTTTATCAAATCAAATTTATTTAGAAAGCCCTTTTCATACCAAAGTAACACAATGTGCTTTACATAATAAAATTATTCATTAAAACAACAAAAACAACAAACACAAGAAGACGACTTAAAAGCCATCACACACTCAAGGTTACAGCAGGGAAAAACCATCAACACTCAGTCATCCACACCCTCTCTCTCACACACACACACACACACACACACATACACACACACTCAGCACACATAGCCCCACCCCACCCCCTTTGGGCCCACTCTAAATAGACTCACAAACATCCATCTTGGCACCAATGAACTAGGTGAGGAAAATGATATCTTGGGTATCAGTCCATGTTGAGAGCACCCCCACTTTGAGGGGGTCTTTGTGGATTGAGTTTGTATCCCACAGATCCCGTCAGACTGTTGTCTGGGGCAACATCCTAAAACGTTGCATAGCAAAAAGATGAGCACTGTTTCAGTTATGTGTATACTTGTTTTTTTTTCTGTTGCCTATAGCCTCAAACACACCTACCAGTGCTCGTATATGTGAATAGATTCTGTGTGTTAAAGAGTGATCTGAGTTCTTTTGTGTATTTATCAGAAGTGACTTGGTGGAGAAGAACGCAATGCTGCGCACTAAAGCCATGAGGGAGAAAGAGGAACAGAGGGAGAGAAGAAAATATAACTACACTCTGCTGAGGGTCAGACTTCCTGATGGTAACCTGCTACAAGGTGGAGGTCCCTCTTATTTTCTCATCTGATTTAATTCAATAAAACATGTCATATCAAGCAATCGTTATACATTAACATGCAAAAAGATAAAAACATCCTGTCAATTTAAGTTTTGTTTCTAACCCTGACAGAAATATTTGTGACGCAGTCAAGATATGCAATCTTTCCCCAGGTACCTTTTATGCCTGGGACCGTCTGCCTGTGTTTTTCTCATTTGTACGGGAGTCCCTGGTGGACGGCTGGCAGCCCTTTGAACTCATCGCTCCAGGAGGTCAAAAACTACAAGAGTCAGAAGAAGTCGCTCTGGTGGAGTGTAACTTGGTGAGTTGAGTGAGACTTTTGGGAACAAACGATACAAAACAAAAACAAATACTGACTGTTAACCAGGTAAAGACCAGGAAACTGGATCAACCCTTCTATGACCAGTTTGACCAGTTTTCAATGTTTATTAAGAGAAAGAGAGGCCCAGACCTCCCTCCCCCCCAGCTGCCTCCCAGCTCCTCTAAGAGAAACCCGGAGGTTCTCCCAGGCCAGCTGAGATCGTACACTTCCACTTACCCGTTAACACTAGCCACTAACCGCAAATCGCGGGTATAGGAACTAGGGATGGGCATTCGGTGAAGATTTATTTGTTGATCGTCGGGAGAATTAATGATTAATAATCAATTAATCATTAACATCATTGGGTAGACATACAACCAACCAGAGTGGTGAAGAATGTGACGTGGGCAGAGCAACAACCGGACTACTATCAACAGAAGACATCCAGAATGTACACCAACTGTTGTTGGTTTTATGGTAAAAGCTTGTCGTTCCAAGGTGTTAGTAGCAGCCCTGCAGCCATTGATTGTTTTGATTGTCTCTTGGGCAGTCTTGTATGATTTATCACATAAAGTCTGCTCCATTGTGATTAATTCAGTATGTTCTGTGCAGGTGGAAGTAGCTATGAGTGGGAGGGGTACTAGACCCATTTCATGAGATAAATGAATGGGTATGGCTTGCCACATTACAATCTGCTCCTGTCTCGGTACCGTCCGACAAACTAAAACTTTGTAGGAGACCTAACGTACTTATTATTAATAATAATAATCTTGCTGTCATCAAATATAACGTTTAGTGCTATACGCTAGCAGTCTGAGCTCTGGAGACACTGGTACAGCTGTCTTTTAAATTGTTTGGTGTGTTTTTGTCTTCTTTTTTGTGTTTTTTGGACCCTGAGTCTACAATAAAGTTTATCGATCTATCTATCTATGCATCTATGCTTACTTTTTCCTTTCTTTTTTTAAGCACCAGAAGTTCATACCTAGACAAATGAGGCCTAAATCATGTACCACATTTATGTATTTTACCTATTAAGAGCACAAAAGCAGCTTGTTTTCTCCATTTTATAACGCATTGTATTTTATGTAAAACTTGTGCTTGACATTTGACAGAATTTTTCTTTTACTGTTTGTATTTTGTTGTAGGTCCCTGCTGCCCTGCTCACATTTACCTGGGATGCAGCTGTACAGGCTGATATCGCAGCTGCAGGTGGACAAAGCCCCACCCTCCTCAAACCAGAGTTGCTGGAACACATTCGGACGCTGAGCTGAGCTGAGCTACACTCTGGCCCTGAACTCTCCCTGCTACCACCTCCCCTCTTTCTCTTGCTGCCACAGGATTAAATTGTCCCTTATATAAAAATAAATTTATTTTTACAAATTCTAACTTCAGTTAGAAATGGCAAAAGGCTAGGGGCGATGCATTTCTTTTGCTGAGCACATGTATCCTTCTCCATGTGGGGATGCTGTCAGTGCAGCCTGCCTCAGCAGCACATTATGCTGAAGGAAGCACAACTAACAGATGTAATGACAAATTAAGGGACATTTTGTTTTTTTTTTTGTTAGATTCTTAATATAAAAGCTGTGTAGTAAACAGACTCTGGCAGCAGTCCCTTGTGCTCAATCTAACAGCCAGTCAGGTGCATAGTTCATGTGGCATGTGGACACCTTGTTTTATCTGTCCCCCACGTCCTCCTCTTTGCTACTAGTTGGATTTTAAAAGTCGCTATGCCATCAGTGTACTGGCTTTAGAAAAAGCTTGAAGTTTTCGCAGTGTTCAAGGTGAGCGCCGTGTTTTGGCTGTTGGCTCTGAATTAGCGTGATTTGACTGTAAACATAGGCTTCTGTTGCTCATTTGTCCTCTGCTCTGCAGTTGCTTTGCTCTTGTTCAGTGTCATATGGCAGATTTTGTCACTTTTGTGATTGTTCCAAACCTCTAATTAATTTTTTTTTTCTGGATCACATGAAACAAAGTAGGGTATCTTTCTTAAAAGATGGATGCTCCAGTTGTAGAAAGCTTGATGAGAATGTTAATGTTAATCAGGTAAAAGTATTTTCCTGTATTTCAACAGCATGAAGCACTTTGAAGGACTATTTAAAACTCTATAAACAGCTTTAGGAGTAACGAGTGCCCTAAATGTCAACCTCAAGTATTGCATTGTCTACGTAAGTAATAACCTCTTTAGTTACTGAAGAATGTCAAAAGGACCCAAATAACCTATTTGTTCTGGCTTGCACATAGTCATGAAGTAAATTTCTGTTTTAACTGACAACATGACTTTCTTGTGTTGAATCCTATGGTTTTATTTTTTTCAGTCTTGTAGTTGTTTGTGTCAATAGACTTTTTCTTGAGTTAAAAAGGGTATATTTCAATGATTCAAGAGAATTTCAAACTAAGTTAAGTTGTAAACAAAACAACATTTGTTTTAACACATTGTTAACATTAAATATTATATTTGCTAACATATTTGAAGAGTAGATATATGATTTATAACATCATGTTTTTGCCTAACGGGCTTATGAAAATAGTTCTGAAATACCCTAATCTGAGGACAGGACAGATGCTCATCCCATGTTTTATGTGAACTAAACTTGGTAATACATACTCTATGTACAGATGTGTTCAAATTAATAGTGTGTTTACACAGATATACATATATAAACTGTATTCTAATCCAGGATCATTGGTCTACATTCCACAATTCATCTACATTTCTTAGTTTGCTTTAGAAACAGCATTTTTTAATTTTCTATTGGAACAAGGTCTGGGGATTGGGCTGGCCACTCCATAACGTTAATCTTGTTGGTCTGGGGTTGCTGTCTTGTTGAACCACCCAATTTAAGAGCATTTCCTCTTCAGCTTAAGGCAGCATGGCCCTTTCAAGTACTCTGATGGATTCAAACGGAACCTTGTATGTGATTAATAGACCCGACACCATAGAATGAGAAACATCCTCATATCACGATGCTTGCACCACCACTGTCACAGTCCTCACAGAGAACTTTAGACCTTCTTTCATCACCCTGGAGCTGATCGTTGGCTGAGTCTTTCCCATTTTGACTAATCTTCCATCCACTCAAATTGTAGTTTTCCATTTTCTCCCAGATCTTTCTGGTTTTGGTTGCCATTTTAAAACATTTGTCATAAGCAGCCTATCATTTTCTGTACTTCATTATACGTTGTCCCCTCTCGATTCAGCTTTTTAATCAAAGTACGCTGTTCTTCTGAACAATGGCGCAAACAAGCCTTTTTACCCAGATTTTCAGAGAGGAATGCACTATAACCAGCATGTATGTCATTTGTCGCTGTCATCCTTAAAGAAGGGCCACCTGTTTAATATCTAAACTCAAAGTCAAAATTGGGTGTGCCCTCAGTCAGTACCAACAGCATGCTGAGGACTGTTTTTTTTTTTTTTTTTAATTTAAATTAAGACAAATGGGAGAAATTGCTATTCCATAATTTCAGTTTGAGGCTTCAGTCACTGAACAATTAAAATAAAAAGAGTATCTGTGTTTTACAACCTGAATTCCAGAAAAGCTGGGATGTTTTTTAAATTCTGAATAAAATGAAATCTAAAAGACTTTATAATCACATGAGCCAATATTTTATTTACAACAGAACAGAGATGACATAAATGTTTAAACAGAAATTAAATAGCAAATGAGCCCATTTCAAATTTATGCTACTTCTCAAAAAAGTTTTTCAGGGGTGGCTGTGATAGGATGACACCTGTGCAACAAATCCAGTGGTGAAATTTCCTCGCTCCTAAATATTCCAGTCAGCTGTCAGCTGTATTATAAGGAAATGGAAGTGTTTGGGAACGACAGCAACTCAGCCATGAAGTGGTAAGACAAGTAAACTGATGGAGCGGGGTCAGAGGATGCTGAAGAGCATAGTGTGAAGAGGTCACCAACTTTCTGCAGAGTCAATCACTACAGACCTCCAAACTTCATGTATCCTTCAGATTAGCTAACAGCAAAGCGCAGAGAGGATCATGGATGGGTTTACATGATGGAGCAGCTGCATCCAAGCCAAACATCACCAAGTGCAATGCAAAGTGTCGGATGCAGTGGTGTAAAGCAGCCACCACTGGACTCTAGAGCAGTGGCCTGCACAGAGTCCTGACCTCAACCCAGTAGAACATCTTTGGGATGAATTAGAGCAGAGACTGAGAGCCAGACCTTCTCAGCCAACATCAGTGTGTGACCTCACAAATGTGCTTCTGGAAGAATGGTCAAAAATCCCCATAAACACACTCCTAAACCTTGTGGACAGCCTTCCCAGAAGAGTCGAAGCTGTTCTAGCTGCAAAGGGTGGACCCACGTCATATTGATTAGGAATGGGATGAACTAACGCTCTTAAGTGAGTCAAGACAGGTGAGCGAGTACATTTTGGCAATGTAGTGTATATAAAGGTTTTAGAGCAACATAAGCTCCCCTCTAGACGACATCTATTTCAGGGAAGGCCTTGTGTATTTTAACAGGTCAAAGCAAAACCACAACTACAGAATCAGCTATTACAACAGCATGGCTTCATCGGCAAAGGGTTGGGTTGGTGATTTGGTCTGTCTGCAGTCCAGATCTTTCACTGAGAGGACATTTGGCACATCATTCAGCAAAGAATACGTCAAAGATGACCACGGACTCTTCAACAGCCAGTAACCTGTATCAAGCAAGAACGGGACCAAATTCTAACACCAAAACTCCAGACACTCATAACTTTGAGGCCCAGATGTCTTCAAACTGTTCTGAAAAGAAGAGCTGCTCCACCAACATACCCCTGTCCAGCTATTAGAGACCTGCAGCAGGCAGCAAATCTGAAATGAGCTCATTGAGTGGATAAAATTGTACCATTTCTCAGTTTAAACATTTATGTCATCTATGTTCTGTTGTGAATAAATTATTGGCTGTGATTTGAGCCTGAGTTATCATTTTATTCAAATTTAAAATGTCCAGACTTTTCCGGAATCTGGGTTGTAACTGGAGACACGAGTGGTGTCTTTTTAATTATGACTATATTAAAATCTTGGCTGCATTAAATCTGGGAATAAATTCAGGCTGTGAATCAAGCTGAAGTTTCTGATAACCCTAATATTGTGTTAAGATTTTTCCAAGTATCTATTCCCTCAAATTACATCAATTAAGGTTAACATTTTAAAAAAATCTGTAAAGGCTAATTATTCTGTTTTAGTGATTAGTTAACACAACAACCTACCTCTCATTATCAAACCTTGTCTGATCAGTCTGACCATTTAAATGTCATATTAGCTAAAACATAAGGCCCACTGAGACCCAGCAGCCTCTGGCCACCTCCGCCATAAGGTTATAGGGTTGTTTCCATTTCATTCAACAATGCAGTCTTAAATGGATGAATAAGGTCAATGACTCTGCTGACTATAATTCCCTCCAGACTGCACACATTGCTTGTTGTCCCCCCCCTTCACCCCCGTGGTCTTGATCTTGTTGATTATTGACACTACAAACTTCAGCGGCTCCGATGTTTCATGGCTGTTTAAAGTTGGTCTCCTTTTGTCTACAAACTTTACTTCTCTCTTGCTGATCATCATAACTCGTTTTATATGACAAGATGCAAAGGAGCAGACTCACTGAGTTGTATACAAACATCATTCAAATTATTTCCAACAAGTTGTTTGAGCAACTTAAGTAAGTTTCTTGTTTGAGCT